>WUQG02031492.1:0-11008 GCA_011317285.2 Androctonus mauritanicus
CTTCCTCCCCTCCAATGCAGCATCTGACTATATGGACTTTACCGACCTGCGATGAATCATGATCAACTCCTGAACTAATGACTCGATCTGTTTTTGCATATTGCACGAAAGCTGAACTGTTTCCGCTATTGTCTACACCTTTATTAAACAGATTGTACAATTCCATGCAAAAAGTATTGTCAGGTTACTGGAAAAGGTTTGGATATCCAACAATATGCACAAGTACCAGCACTAATCACTTCAAGAACAGAGCAATGCTGCTATAACTTGGACAGGCACCATTCCACAGTTTCCATAGCTAAGGGGAAAGATAATGTGGGAGAACTGAAAATTTGAAACTTGAAAAAGTATTACAATTAGTTTGCAAGGAAGCTAGTGTTTATTATTTAATTATACTTTACACAATATATGAAAAACATAATTAGATACCAAAAAACATGACAAGTGACCACAAATATTAAGCAATAATAAAGCAGTTGCTGTAAACTTATAGTAATTCATGATTTATGATTACCAAAGTGAATTGTAAAAAAAAAAAAAAATTTTGTTGAATTTTTTGTGTATAAAAAAAATTCAACAAAATTTCAAAATGCCATGCCATATGCCGTTATCCACTAGATAATTAATAATTCAAAACAGGCAAACAGGAATTTTAGTCAGCGAGCTATTGAAAATATTACAACTTAGCAAAAGAATGATGTATAGAATATACAAACAACATATGGAGACTGGAACATTATCTCCTAGGAAGTCTACTGGCTGTCTTCAATTAACATTTCAAGAAGAGGAAGAAGTATTAATAAGTATGAGTGAGGAAGAACCTTTCAAATGGGTGATAGTACCTAAAGAAGAGTTGAGATTAGGTGTAAGTGTTGATACTGTGAAAAGACAGTAAGTAACAAGTTGAAAAACTACAACAAAATATCACAGAAAAGTTACAATGTCATTTTTAGGAAGTATAGTTAATCAGGAAATCATATTTTAAAATTTAATCCCTTCATTAATTGTGCGACCAGAGAATGCTCTTTTAAGTCGGCCAATAAATTTACGGTATTTCGACAAAAAAAGGAAATTTGCAAAAAATAAAAAAACCAATAATTATGAAAAAATGTCATGAACAGAATCATAGTAAAGTTTGCTAGCAAGAGCAGATAACTAGACAGCTTCCTTGATACACTTACCAATTTAGGCATTCATTCTGAACATTAAAAGGGATGCTATGTGTGTGCCATTGCCAGAATTCAGTTTCTTTTTTAGTGGTCACATGGAACACTAAAAAAGGAACTACTAGATGTCCCCTAATCTCTCATTTATGTTTTCCCCATAAAAATAAATTATTTCTTAATCAAGATTTAAAAAAATATGATAAAAAATTTAAAAAATCACTAATATAAATGGAACTGGGAATATAGGGGAGAACCCTACATTAAAAATGAAAAAAGGATATAGCATAAAAAGGACTAGTATATACATTAAAAATTAGGGAATGCCAAACTTTTGGCAGTTGATTTTACAAATGTAAGTAAGTAGTCACTGGTGAAATCAATGCAAAAGAATGGCTTTTGTAACCCATTGTGGTCTTCCTAAAGTGAAAATTTTTTAAGGCAATGAGCTATTTTAAGGGAAAAATCGGATCCTTCAAATACAAAAAATATATCTACTCACTTGTTGTATAAAATACAATTGCCTCTTAATACAAATATCATCTTAATGAATAAACTGTATATTTCATTTTTGATTACAAGTAATTTTTATTTGACTATTAAATACAGCAGCAGAGTAAATAGTAAATCTCCAATTAGTCATGTCAACGAAATGGTGATGTCTCTTCTCATTCACTCTAAACCTATCTCCCACACTAACCAAGACAACGGCATGAGTTCATTTCATTTTGTGGCATCTTCAGATGCTAGTGTCTGATGTAATACTTGATGGTGAATCAGCCACTTCCTCTCCTAGACAGAACCTGACAAACTTTTTGCACAAGATTGTACATTCAAACTTTTGGCTACAAATGGTTTGTATAACAAAATGGTGTGAAAGAGTAATGAATAAATGAGTATAATATTGATATATTAAAATACAGTGACATCACTAGAGATGCAGGTGATGCTGGTGATACCATTGTAGGGTGACACCCAGTATTTTCAAATGTATGTTAAAAAAAATTACATTTTTGTCAATTTTACAACTGTAAGCCTTTTTTTAACCACTTACCAAATTCCTATATGTATGTACAGCTTTTAATGTTTAGGTTTTAACAATAAATGATATCCCTTATGAACTCTTAAATCCTTGCTTTCCACTAACAATCATATATTTTATAAAATGTTTGATCATTAGTGGTTAAAAAGGGCTTACAGTTGTAAAATTGACAAAAAATGTAATTTTTTAACTTGCATTTGAAAGTATTGGGTGTCACCCCACAATGGTGTCACCAGGTGTGGGCTGCACCCATTGTACCCTCTAGCGACATCACTGCATTTTAATATATCAATATTATGCTTGTTTATTCACTACTCTTTCTCATCATTTTGTTAAATCATTTGTAGCCAAAAGTTTGAATGTACATGCATAAGGTTTAAATAAATTTGCAAAAAGTTTAAATATATTTGAAAATGGGTTAAATCAATTTAAAAAAAGATCAAGATGGAAAAATTATATAAAATTTTTAATAAAATTTAATATCTTTTTCTAAATCTTGAGAAGAAAATTATTTAAAGGAAAAAATTCTATGCATGTTAATTATATGCCTTATTTATAAAGTTTGATATTCTAGGTGGAATATAACAACAATTTCATGAAAAAACTTACGTTTATGTAAATATCATTCTATGTTGGTTATTATTTCTATGCTAAGCTACAATAAGAAGAATTATTGAATAAATTATTGTATACACAATGGAAAGCATATTATTGCAAAAATTGGATTTTTAATTTGATATTAATTTTGATTGCCAAATATTTAAAATATGATAAAGAAACAAATTTGAGACATTTATAATTGTTTCAGATATCATATCTAAAATACAATTTTGATATTTAATATCATATTTCATACTTTCGGTAAGTTCTTAATCAAATAATACAAAAAAATCATTTTATTTTTCTTTAAATACAAACTAATTTTTTCTCATTATATCTAGAAGTTATTCATTATACAAGATTTTTTGTATGAAAACTTAAGTAAATGAAATTTGGGCACTAGTATTAAGTCATTATAATCATTATCTCGGCATATCTGTGTTCATTATAATAGAATTTTACTATATAAGTTTTAACCTATAAAAATGAATATAATATTATATGTATGTCATAAATGATTATATTAACCAGTATATGAATAGGCCAAAAAATACACATAAATATTGAATGAGTGAGAATGAGTGAGTGAGTGAGAGTGAGTGTGTGTGTAAAATAAAATTGCATATCACAGTAAATATATAATTAAAATAAATACTAAAATAAAAAAGCAAACAAAAAAATGAGAATATTGGTTATCTACATTGTCTAAATAATATTTTCAAGAAGTTGCCAAATAATCTAAATTTCTAACATTGATAGAAACACTTAAATTCTGTACTACATTTAAAAATTATTAATTAATTATTTTTTCCATAGAGAATGCAACAAACTTTTCATATCATCATATTATGATATTATTTACCATATTATTCATATATATTATAATTATATATTCATATCATCACTTTGCATACCAATCTTTAGTAATTTAAAAATTGCACTGTTATAATAATCAAAATTAAAAAAATGTTTTCTACAAATATTAGTATTGAAATTACAGAATGATGATTATTTTTAGAAAAATCTTTTCAATTATAAATTTATGTTTATTGAAATTTTAAATCAATTTACTTGTAATTGATGTAACTGTAAAGTTTGATAATATTTATGAATGTTTATAGTGCATATAAGTAAAAAAATTAGCCTGTTTTCATCTTATAATATATGACTTATTAAATAAATTTTTACATATTTTTAAAAATAATATGGAAAATATTTATAATTAACCTGGAATACTGCATAAAGTAACCATTTTAGCTGCAACTCGAGTTCTCATTTTGGTATTATAATCTCTCTCAGCACTTGGAAGTGCTAAGGAACCATTTGGCCATAGTGATTGTCTGCAAAATATTTATAATTATTTTAATAAAAGAGTTAAGAAATGTTTCAAAATTAATTTTATATAAAGAAATGTAATTTTAAATATTAAGCATTATACTTTATAATAAAATCAATTATAAAGTAAGAAAAATTAAATTTAGTCTCTTCATGGGAAACGTATTTGAATTTCTTATTTTTAAAATACTATCTAACAATAAAAGCTTTTATTAGAGAATTATAAACAACATATAAAACTTATATTACATAGGTCTTAAACATATGCTATTTTATATATATCTGTTCTCAAAAAAGGAGCATAATGAGTTTCTGATGATGATTCCTAAATGTTTTCTGGCTGAAATTTCTTATTTTAAAAGATTTTTATGAAAATTTGTTTATTGAATATTTTTCAGAAAATTAGCATTTCTCTCTCCTCCTTTCTATATATTCTAGATTACTGTATTTATATTGCTGTTTGGATTATATGTTAAAATAAAACTTAATTGCTGAAATTTTTCAAAAATTAATTTTTTATAGCATGAACTATAAAATATTAAAATTTAAAAAATTATTATTGATAATACCAAAATTTTGCTTAATTATATTAAAAAAATTAATCATTTTATTAAATATTAAATTTCATTAATCATTGATTTTTTACTTCATTTTCATTGTAATTTTGTCAAAAAACAAGAAAATGCTAATGTAAACAAAGATCTGCAATTAAAAAGGGTTTGGCACTTTTATTGTTGTCATTACTTTCTTGCACTTTTCCTGTCATTGACATAGCTTGTGTAGAAATTTATACCTTCAATACTGTTTATTAGTTTGTCTATTCTGGTCATGACTAACTCTGCTAATCTGGGGCTTAAGATGGATCCCATACTAATGCCATCATTCTGATAGTAATACTTGCTATTGACAGTGAAATAATTGTTATTCAAACATGATCAGATCAATCTTTCACGTATTGAGATTTAGGTCTTTTAACATGTTATAAATTAAGTTTTGCTTTATTGAAAGATACATTTGTGTTATGTCTAAATTGACTAACTATTCAGAAGATTTAACATTATATGAGAAAAGTTGATTAATTTAGTAAGTCTGTATGGAATAGTTAAAAATACCACAAATTAGTTTCTTTTTGAAGTACTTTTGATATTTCTAACTGCTCCATCAACACAAAGACTTGTCAATTAGTCATCTTTTCTCATATGATGTTAAACCTTCTGAATAATTAATCAATTTAGATATCAAATAAATGTATCTATCAATAAAACAAAACTTAATTTACAATACATTTGAATCATGATATTATCATATATTTTCATTGAACATTATACATCTAACCCTTGATTTATATGATTTTAGTTAAACATGGTTGAAAAATTAATATTGAATTTTCATTTTACACCCAAATATTCCCAATCTAGCCAAATTTTACCTCTAGTGATATATTTTAGAATTAAACTGCCAAATTAATGATCATTTTATTAATTATGGTGTCACCATCTATTGGATGTGATATTTAATATCACATCCAATAGATCTATTTAATAATTTCAATAAAGATTTTTATAATAATATTTTTTGTTATTATTTTTAAACAAAAATTAATTTTCTCAAACATAAAAAATTGTCAAAATTGATAAAATCCTAAACTTTACTTGCCCCATCTGTACTATCTATGTCAAACAGGTAAAATAGCTATAGGGGATTCTTCTTTCTAATGAAATAGTGGCAATTTAAATGTAAAATATTTCAAAATATATCAAAACTTATCATCATCATCCTAATTAGCTTAATGGATAACAATTAGAAATTAGAGTTTCATTTTATGCAAGTGATAGGTTTCTGATGACATCGTATAATTCAAGATTAGTTTCTAATAGAATAAAGATAAAGGAAGGAAGATTCATAAATTTTAGGATTAGCAGAATTTCAAAATTTTTGCATAAAGTGAGTCTTATTGATATTTTTTATATTGTATTATTTTAAATATGCATAATTCAAATTTACATAAATTGCAAAATTTAAAGTGCAATCACATAAATGCAATTGTACTGCATTTGAATTAAAAATAATAGTGAAGACATTGAAAAAAATTCTTTTCATAAAATCAAATCTTCTAACAGTTGAAATTCTTTATATGATAAAATAACAATTTTTATAATTATTATCTAACTGAAAGTACTATTTGAAACAAACATTATAATTAATTTTTTTAAATATTAATATTTATATACTTTTTCCTATAGATAAATTTAACTACACCTGGACTGAAAATACAGTAATCCCTTTCCAACTGTGAGGGTTATATTCCTGCAAAATACTGCAATTGGTGAAGTTAACTCTCTATGAGAAAATATAAAGTTATGGGAATCTGTAAGGAAGTCAAACATTTACAATACTTTTTATTACACACAATGCTCTTTAAATACAAAAAAAATACTTAAATAAAGAATGATCTATAGAAATATAGATTTACATACATTAAAATGAAAATAATTTGGTTGAAACAGATGTATAGGCATCAGAGCTAGTAGACATATTAAACTAGCAAAAATTCCAAATCCCATTTTAATTATTTTAAACTCTACTCCATGCTAGGATTGATTTCAAGAAAAAATTTGACAAGATTATTTGCCATTAGCAGTCCTTTGTTTAGATTAGGAAGAGTCATTTTATTCTTTTCATCTTTGCTCTTTCCTTCATTAGATCAGATTAGTTCTTCTAATTCCACTTCAGTCAACTCCTTGTTGTGTGACTGCAGCAATTGCTCTATGTCGTCATCCTTTATATCTGCCAAATCTTCACCAGCCAGACAATTTGTAATTATTCATTATTTCCTTGGTTTTTAGGAGCTTATATTGGTCAAATTCATTCACAAATTCCTTTCACTCCAACAGGCATTTAGTCAATTGTTTTATTCATCAAGCAAGTCTTTAATGATTGTGATGCAGTCAGCATGTTGAATTGTTTCTTGCAATCTGTGATTGTCAACTTTGGCCATTTTCAATAGTTTCTGATATTCTGTTAAATATGCAAGATGTATAGTATCACTTAAATGTTTCTATAATTCTCTGATCTATCAGTTGTATAGGGTTGTTTGCTAGTAATTTCGTTTTTTTCCAAGTGGCGTTAGTTGTATTTTTAACCCACCAATTTCATTCTAAGCTATATTGTCATTATACATTTTGATAGCTGACATTTTAAGGTTTATTTATAGAAAAACTTTTTTTGATTCTCTGCAATTGTTTTTTTGGTGTTGTATCAAAAATGGAAAATAAAAAAAGTTAGCATATTTTGCTTTTTATTACCAAAAAGATAAGAATGCTGTTCAAGCAATAAAAAAGTAATGTGAAGTATATGGAGAAGATGTATTAACAGAACACCAGAGCCAAAACTAGTTTGCAAAATTTCATTCTGACAATTTTGATATTAAAGATGTACCATGTTCTGGAAGACCAGTTGAAGCTGATGAAGACAAAATAAAGGCATTGGTTGAAACAAACTGCTGAATAACAACGCGAGAAATTGCTATGAGATTGAATTTGTCAAATTCAGCCATTCATGACCATATGAAACAACTTGGTTTCATTTCAAAGCTTGATATTTGGATTCCACATTCTCAAGGAAAGAGATTTGCTCCATCGCATTGACATCAGTGATTTGCTGCTCACACATCAATAAAATGATCTGTTTCTGAAGCAAATCATAACTGGCAATGAAAAATAGATTGTTTACAACAATGTTGAACTCAAGAGATCATGGAGCAGAAGAGATGAGCCAGCTCAAAGCACTTCAAAAGTAGATATTCATAAAAAAAAGCTATGCTCTTTGTTTGATGGGGTTTCAACGGAATTTTTTTTTAAATTTCTATCAGACAATTCCACAATTAATTCACAAGTGTACTGTCACCAATTGGACAAATTGAGGATTCCATCAAACAGAAGAGACCAGAATTGATTAACAAAAAAGGTTGGGCATTATCATGGTGAAACAAAATAGTGTTTCACCATGATAATGCCCGACCTCATACAAGTTTGATGACTCGCAAGAAGCTGTTGCAACTTGGATGGGATATATGTTACCACACCCACCATATTCACCAGATTTGGCATCCTCTGATTATTACTTGTTCCGGTCTTTATAAAATTCTTTAAACAGCAAAACATTTAGTTCAAATGAGGATGTCAAAAATCATTTAATTCAGTTTTTTGCAAGCAAAGATCAAAAATTCTACAAGCATGGAATCATGCTACTACCAGAAAGATAGCAAAATGTGATGGACTAAAATAATCAGTACATTATTGAATAAAATATTTATATACTATAAAAAAAATTGTCATTCATTTTCATGAAAAAAAATGAAATTGCTTTCCAAACAAACCTATAGTATTCAGAGGCAAAAATACTATTTCAACATTTGGGTGAGCAAACTGCCTCTGGGTATCCTGGAGCATTGCCCAAGATCAGCAAAACCTTGAAGGCCAAGTTTTTCTTGGATAGATAACATCACAAATGAAGCAACTGTTCAATAAGTCCATTGTCAATGTTGCTGTTATCCATGTTTTTTTGTTTGCATGCCAAAACACAGGAAGAAGAATTTTTTTACCTTTCAAGGCATATGAGTTTGGTGAATGATACACTAGCATTGGTTTTTACCATACAATCACTTGCTGCATTAGCACACAAGAGCAGGGATGACATGATCTTTTGCAGCCTTGAATCCTGGTGAAGTGCATTCAGCTTTGGAAACGTAGGTCCTACTAGCCATGCACTTCCAATAGAGACTTATTTCACCTGCATTGAATACCTGTTCAGACAAGTAGTCTTTATCTTCAATTATATTTTTTAATTGTTCAGAATAAAACTTATATGTACTATATACAGAGAAATTGTAAGTCTGTTCTCCTAGAAATCATAATCTAAGTGACTTAAAAAGAAAACACAATCTCACTCAGATCCAAAATCAAAACTAAAACTAACATTGAGCCTTTCTTTTCTATCTCCTCCTTCCTTTTTTGATTTGAAAATTATCACCATTCTCTAAAATACAAAACAAGACATCCATAAAATTGTTAATTTGCAGTGAAAAGTAATAACGATTAATAGAAAATAGATGTTTACAAAAGCACCCAGTAATTGCTATCAAAACCCAAACATATACATGAATCTTAGATCCACAGCTGATGAAATGCTGGGCACTTATGTAACTATATATATATATATATGAATTCTGTAGTTGAAGAACTATGACAAGAGATTACTGTATTTATAAATTCAATTACAAAAATATAAAACAAACTACCGAAAATGAAATTTTCAATATTTATTTTTAAAAGGTAAAAGAGAGAGAGAGAGAGGACAGGGAAGTCTATATAAATTATTTGTTTCATAAACTATAAAAATGGAAGTATTATTTAATTAAAAAATTAATTAATTATCTATGGATTTCAAAAACTAATACCTCAATGCTTTTACATATTCAGCAACTTGATCTGCAGACGTCATCCATTCAACATAATCCACAATTTTTCTAAAGCAATAAAAAAAGAAATTTCATATTGTTTTTTAAGAAAGATATGTTATAAATTTTCATTAATAATAATTTAACAAGAATTTGCATTATGCAAATTCTTGATAAAATAAAAATATAGAATAAAATATTTATAAAATAATTATAAATATATATTTTATAAATAATTATTTATTATTTATAAAATATATTCTATTATTTATAAAATATATTTTATAAATAATTTCTATTTTTAATATATTGATACTATTGTTTTTATATTGTTTTCCCAAAAGTTCCTTAATCTGAAAAGTGGTGCACAAGTAAAAATTTATTGTACAGCATAATGTTCTGAACAGAGGTCATGAAAATTTAACTTAAATTCATAGTTATGGAGTAAATTATTTTATTTCTAATGATTTATACATTTTACAAAATAAAAACATTAACTAGATGGAATAATAAATATTTATTTCTGTTATCTCACAATCATCCTAATAATTTTGGTTTTTGATTTACAAGATCCAACATGATTTTAAAATCATAATCCTAAAAATTTTTTCTAAAATAATTAGGAACATTCTATTGATTCCTATCTTTGTAGCAAATTTTATTAGAATGACCAATCTGTAATAGACTCTTAAAGAAGAACACCATTTAAGATTCATTCAGAAAGAAAATGGCATTTAAGTTCCATCAAAAAACATCGATATGGAAAAAATCAAATGATTTAAGACCAATATAACAACAAAGTTTAAGAGCTGATAAGTCAAATAAGTGATTTTATTAGATGAAAGAACATATAAAGGCCTATTATAGGACTTCATAAACAATTGCAAATTAGTACTACTACAAAATGATTCCAGTGAAGAACTAATGGCAAATGATAAAAGACTGCCCAAAAACAAAAATCTAAATTTCTAAAAGGAATAAAGACTGTAAGTTATTCCTTTATTATTCAAAGCTATTTGGATATATCAAAACTCATAAGAATCCCATAACCCTCAAATCAATCATAGAGAGGAGATTCAATCCCACATTTAACATAGAATGCAAATTGACAAGATGATATAGGGAGGAGATGGAGAGTTATGAGATGATAATGGAGTCTACAGATGAACTTTTAGAGAGACTGAGAGGATTAGGGTTCTTACTAGATGAAAAAATGGGTTTGTATGATTTTCACTCATACTATCTTTCAATACAAATAGAGCCAGTATGCAAAGAACTCTAACAAGGGAACATCACACCTGATGTGTCTGGGATTTTGCCGATATTTTGTCAACTGAAAGAGCATAAAGAGTAGATGAAGAATCACCCCTATATTGGGGGCCACTACTCTAGCGTTTTCGAGAAAATCGC
>WUQG02031503.1:0-11008 GCA_011317285.2 Androctonus mauritanicus
GTATCCCTTAAGAGATTCTGGCGCCCTTGGCAACTGCCCAAATGCCAACGCCTAGTTACGCCTCTGGTTGCAAGACAAACATGTTGATTTATAATATTTAAATTAAAAGTTCATGTCACTAGATTATCATTTATTAAGTATCATATTACTGGCTACAATATCATTCCATGCAGCATTTTTTCCTTTTCAGTCAGGGAACAATATGGTGTCATAATACTGCGTATATGGAATCATCATAGCCCTGGAAGTTTTTGATTCAGAATTTTTGTTAAAAATTATATTTCTAATTTAAACAAAATAGATTTTGGTTTCAGTTATTTGTGGAAATTGGGGAATTGTATTTTTAACAAAAAAAATCTAATTAGTAAAATAATCTACCATATTTTTTTCAAAGATTATTGACAAATCTTTTTGAAAAATTTCCAATTTTTTAACTGTCCTGTGCATAAGCCAACCTTCTTTAAAATTTCTTGGCTTATATATGAATATATTCTTAAGAAAATAATGTTTAGATATCAAATTTAGTGCCAAGTTGCTATCAACATGACATCTAGTAGAAAGGACATATCTATTGGTATATCTTTTATTTGTTACACTATGGGGATTACCCTTTTTCTTTTAATAATTTGCAATAAATTGCTCAGCTGCTCTTCCTAGTACAAAGTAAATATACTGTACATGCTGTAGGTGTCATTTTTTTTTGTTGAAAATAATAGTGTAGGTCACCTATCTTCCCTATTTCAATAGTCTATGAAAATTATATTTTTACTTGCATCATT
The DNA here is from genome assembly GCA_011317285.2 of Androctonus mauritanicus. NCBI lineage: Eukaryota > Metazoa > Arthropoda > Arachnida > Scorpiones > Buthidae > Androctonus > Androctonus mauritanicus. The sequence goes on from WUQG02031503.1 coordinate 780, forward strand.
TCAATATGCATTGAGTTTTTCAAGAATATATCCTCAATGCAAAATGGATTCGTATTATATATTAATTATAGGACAGGCAAACTATTTGAACATGACAAGCACTTTTATCCTACATCAAATCAGATTTATTTAAAGGACAATAAATTTTGTAAAATATAGAGAATTTTAGTTTTATATAAATTTAAATATTTAACAGTTAATTAAATAATATTTAAGAAGTAAGAACTTAATTTGTTACTTTTATTAAAATCGATTTTGAAGTCATATGAAAATTGATCTAATTATTCTTTAATCACATTTACCAAGTAAAGAAGTTAAAAACATCTACAAAATCTATGACTTTAATAATTTTTATTTATAAAATATTTCACATAGAATATAAAAATTCAGAATAAACATAAAAGTTTCCTTTTAAAGGCTAAATTTATATACAATAGTAGTTTTCAAATAAATGAATAAAATAATGTATATCTCTAATCAATAAATTACCGTTCTAATAAGCAATATATGCATAAAACAGGTTAATAATTAAAACGTAATCACGATACATATTAAAAATTTATCTGAAGTAATACAGTATATTAATAAAAATTTAAAATCTTAAGTTTTTAAGAACACTGTAATCATTCAAAACTGATGTCATAAATGACCGATCACACATGATAGTCTCTAAGTTATCTTCATTTATTTTAAGTGAAATTTTGAAAGATCTTACATCTTTACATTTTTTTATGTTTATAATTCCTTGTGATTCAAGTAAAGAACAGGTACTGCAACATTCCATTTGATCCAAACTACATATTTGTCGCTTTTTGCAAATCTGCAAATAAATATCATGGAGCTTCCCAAGAGTTACTTCTTTTAATTTAGTTTCTTTAATTAATAACAGCAATGTACATAATATTAATTTTTGTTGGAGAGGAATATTACTATTCTCTTTTGAAATGCAATTTGACAAAATTTTAGAACCATATATTTCATCCAATACACTACTTATATGACAAATGTCAACTTGCTTGACAGAATTAACAAAAGATCGACATTTTCTGGGACTGCCAGGGTTGCAGCCATCGTCAGAAGAAACTTTTAGTACATGCCGTCCAATTTCTACCTCCACAATTTCAACTGCCCGCCTACAGACAGCTAAAGCTTTTCGAACATCTCCGGAAGATGCAGCTACCTTACGTGCACACAGCAGTAAGGCTGCTGGCTTAAATATATCAGTACTAGTTTTCACATCTCTCAATCTATCTTCCAAAATAGAGAGGATCTGCTTATATGTATATGGCTGAAAATGTAAAAGTTTTGGCTTGCATCCATAAGCTTGCAAACGTGGTAAAACTCTATCAGTTAAGTCCAAAGCATTAGCAATTCCAATCAAAATCAGCTTAGAATTGGGAAGATTGGGCCACCCAAATAGTGTATATAGAACTTCTTGATTTTTACTGTCCAATTGGTCAATTTCATCCAAAATAAGAACTATCATATCATCAGAGTTGACAATCTTCTTTTCTAAAAAGTTAATTATGGTTTTTTGAGATATATCTGAATATTTATAGTCTAATTCTCTCACAATCTTTTGATAAACTGTTGCAGATTGTTTAAAAGACATACAATTAATATAAACATACTTGAATGAATGTTTCATCACCTCAGTTTCAAATAATCTAATCAAAGAAGCCGTTTTTCCAGTTCCCGGGGCTCCAGATATGTAAAGACTATTGGATCGTCTATTCTTCAAACAATCTTGTAAAAAGTTCAGTATTTCAGCACTTTCAGTTTCTCTCCCTAATAGTCGAACGGGAAAAGATGAATGAAGGGCTTTTTTCGTTTCTTGATAGCAGGACAAAGACAACGTTTTCGATGAGGGCTTTTCGCCATCCGACTGATTCGAAATGTCTTCTAAACTTACTTTAGTTAATATTCTCTTTTTTATCGGATAATTAACTTGTTGATTTTCATCATCGAATGACTTCAGTTTACGTTTGGAAGCCTTTACTTTACGAACGGGAAAATTTAGCGACGTTTGTCTCCGACGATTAGACATATCTACCGCCAAGACAACAACCACGTGTACTGAATTTGGCGGGAGAATTTTGTAAAACCTACTTATCATAACAGATATTTCTACATGTGAAAAAGACAGAAAATCTATAAAATTAAATTAGTTATCATAATATGGTTATTAAAAGAGAAAAAGTTTATATAGATTTCAAGAAAAAAAAGCATTTAAAAAGGTGAAATAGAGGGCGCTGTCAGGCGACAAATCGACAAAAGTGATTGAGTGTTCACTAACACAAGTAAGAAGTTGGAACCGGCAAACGTGGTTTGTCAGCTGTTTTTGTGTGATTTTTAAGCGAGAGCAGATCTGCAAGCGTTCATGTAAGAGAGTGAATTACAGAATGCAGTTCGAATATAAATTCAAATATAAACGGAATCGAATAAGTTTGAATGGCTAAGCCTGATACGAGTTCTGTTGACAATGGCAACGCGTTCTGTTCTCGTCTGCTTTCATTCCAGAGACAAACTTGTAATTCGATTTTGTTGTCACAGAAAATGATATGAAGAAGAACGAGCGCATAGTTTTTTCCTGCTTACTATTGTGTGATGTGAGGAATCCTGGTTGAATCTCTCTTAATTAAGCGCTGATTGGAATTGAAGAAGGGAGAGAAGTAGTCACATCGACTTTTCGTTGGACGAACAATGCAGCAACCCGCTAACGATAGTTCCCCATCCGATGTCTTGCAAACTATACCGCCCGCAGATTTGGAGGTAGTACTGCATGTGCACATGTCTTTGTGGCACATATACTGCATTTCTCTAGGATAAACTTGAAAACTTTCCTTGTCATTTTCTGCTAATCTCTCAATAGAATTGTTCTTTAATTTTAGGTCGACTCAGATTTTCAAATTAACCATATTTATTTTCACTAATATATTTATTTAGTTTATTTAATAAGTAAGTACTCTGTAATGCTATGGTTATAAAGTTTGGTCAATGGTTAAAAACCTTAATCTGTTTCAAAAGCAGAAGTTTGAGCAAATTAATCATAGTTTAATTTGCTCAAACTTCTCTTAACTTAACATATATAATTAGTTATATCTATCAATTTTGGATCCTGTGTATTATGCAGAGTGAATGCTGGTTGATATAATTTTATAATTTAATTAGCTAAAATTTTTCATAGTGATAATTCTGGTGATTGAAATTCTGTTGTGTGGATGGGATAAAAATTATTAATTATTTTTTTTTATTTTTGGCCTTGTCCTAATTTATTATTTTATAAATAGATTATTTTCTGTTATGATAGATAATAAAATTATTTTATCATCTATGTAGAGTTTAAGTGAAATTTGAATTTGCTTTGACTTGTTTGAATTTTGACTACAGAAATAATTAGCTGATCTTTATAAGTATTTCTAGGAATATGATATATTGTATATATTTATTGATAAAATATATTGTGTTTTTGATTGATTTTGTGCAAAATTCTTATTTGGGTTAAGACAATAGGAATGATGATGTGATAAAAAATTGTGCCATTTAAAAGGCACAATATGCAGTGATGATAAATGGATTCTCTATAGAAATATGGAACTGCAGTTTTCGTATTTTTACAAGTTAAAGTTAATAATTTTTTTAGTAAAAGTGTAGTAAGGCTGTAGTGAAAAGGATATTTGCTTTGTTATCTATCAATAATATAGAGAAAAGATTATGAATACGAAAAAGACATTGAGCATTTTTGCTACATTTAAAACTATTATATTAGTAATAGTATAGGATCTGATTGACACCTATAATTAAAATTAACAGTTGGTTTTCGGAAAATGGTGAAATACTATATTGTGCTCTTATATCTTTTATTTTACCAAATGAACTGGACTAGCCAGTATCTTTTCCAAAACCTTTCATACAAACTATATTTTGTGCAAACTATACGCTTAAGAATATAATAATTTTTCTGAAATTAAAATGTGATTTCATGTGGTCATAATGATAATTGATGTAATTTCTTTTCCATTTTAAATAATTATTCATTTCTTAAAACTATATTTTTACATAAAAAAATGTATAAAAGTTTAAAGAAAATCAAAAAGAAATATTTTTGAAATTGTAATTACTAAGAAAAAAAATATATTTAAAATTTTCCTAATTAGAAATTAAATGTAATAAATGCCAAAATTTTCAATACCAGTAATTTAAATATTAAAATTAATTAATATTAAATAATTTATGTATTCATAACAGACATTTAAAAAATTAATACATATGTGAAGTAATATAATATCATGGAACAACATTCCTTATCAGGATATTGTATAATATTTAATCAGTTAAAAATTTTCTATCTTGTCAGTAATAATAGAGAATTTTTTTTTAATTCAGTATATAAACCAAGTTATATGATAAGCAATGTACAGGCATTTAATCTATAGTATTTTATGTAACTTAATTTGTAAATTGCAATGCTTTGTATTCAGTTATTTTAACACTAGGAATTTGATGTCCAGTTAATTTTTGTAAATTATTTGTGCATGTTCGTTTTAAAATTGTGAATTGGAAATATAATTTCAACGTATAAAACATTAAATATATATATATTTCTATTAACAATTTCATTACTTTAATGAAATAAATTTGGATTATTTTTCTGAATTAAAAAAGATCTCAATAAATGATTTGAGATGTTTAAAATTTTTTAAGCAGTTTTATTCTTTTTATATAAAAAGGGAAAACCATAATTAGTTATATTAATTTCATTAATTAAACGTATCTTCCTTTCTAAAGCAGTATTGAATTATCCAATTTTGCTAATAGCATATAACTAGATCAATAAATCCAGGAAAAAAATAAAATCTTATTTTTTTTAAAAGGTCTGTTGAAAAATATTTGTAATGAAAGTTCAATTAAAAAGCTTAAATTTTGAAAATGTAAGAGAAAATTTCAGTTTCCGATTCAACAGCTTCACAACTAACCTGATTATCAGACTAAAATCTGTCATTGTTTTAAATATTTTATTAGTTATCAAATCTGTTAACAGTAGAATTATTTTGCATTCTAACTGAACTTTGCAAATTCTTAAAATTTTGCTGCTAATATAATTCAAGTATCTCCGTTCTATATGATTATTATTGATTTTAAGTTTTGACAAAAGTTGAATGGATTTTTTTATTTTTACATCCCTTTCCAATTAGTGAGATTACTAAGGGCAGGGCCAATTCCTACCATAGGCTGCACCCACATCCATGGAAGGGGGCTAGGTGATGGAGGATTACTGGGCTGGGTCCAGAACCATGAAAAAATTTTTTAGGAGATGCCAGATCAGAGATGTGAACCCAGGTCCTCTTGCATGGCACACCAGCACATTACCACTCGGCCATTCAGCTGCTCTAGAAAGTTGAAAGGTTAACATAAATTTTTTAAAAATTAATGGATAAAATACAAAATCAGTAGATTGCTCTTTGAAAAATATTAACTATGACAAAGTTATTAAAAGTTAACTCTAAACAGAATATGATTTCTATATAAGATAACTTATAATAAATTTGATCAAAATAAAGTTTATCTTACTTAACAGATATTAATATAATCTCATATTCAATCTCCAATTACAAAATAAAATTTTATTACAAGAAATAAAAATTGATTTATTTTTCAGATCTGAAAAATTATTTCAAATAATGGAGAAATTGTGAAAACTAATCTTTTTATTTATTTGAAATTTTTTTTAAAAATCTTTGTTATATTATTTTTTTAAATCTGATAATTAAAAAAAAAACGTTGTTTAGATAATAATGATTAAATATCTCTTTCAAATGTTTTTGTTATATAAGAAACTTTTTTTTTTTCATAGACTGAATTTTCAGTTAAATTCATAATTTGGAGTGTTCCTCTTATATCTGACATTTATTTTTGTTATAAAATTGTTAAAAAAATTATTAAAGCAATATACAAAAATGAAAGTTGTATCTTAATATACTTTAAATTCACTATTATAGATCCATTAAAAATCATGTATTTAAATGTTTTCTATTATAACTGTTTGTTTTAGAATGTCATGTTTATCTTACTCTGAAAATTCCGATAGATTTCTAGAAAAATAGAATGATATAAAAAATTGTTGAATTGGAAAAATATTCTCTTTCCAGATTATTATCCAAGAAATTTCTTAACAGTTGTAGTAACATGAATATTTTATAAGATTGATAAAATTGTTTCTCAAGAACTATGTTTATCATCTCCATCTTGAAATCAGCATTGCAAAATATTGATGTAATTTTTAGATTTTGCTAATACAATTACAATATATAATTGTTTTCAAAGAAATAATCCAATTATGAAACATGTTATAGCACACTACACTATTATTTTTACAAAATTTCCATCTGATCATTTTTGATATACCACTTGATATATGCTATCCAAAAATTTATGGCTCTGTTAGTATAACAATAATATTGAAATGGATTCATTTATCTTTAATTGATTAAGCAAATTATAATTTTAATATTTTATATATAATTTTAAAATAATCTGAATATGCATTTTCTAAGAATTTGATTTTCTTGGAATTTTAGAAATTTTTGATTTGTCTTTCTGTATTTTAAATACAACTTTTAATAAATCAGACTTTAATAAATACAACTTTTAATAAATCAGACTGCACAATTTCTTATCAAAATCTCCATTATAAATATTTGAAGTACTGTAACTGTTTTTGAAAATATTAAACTAGGAAAAAACAAAACTTCTTGTTTTGAGTTTTAAATGCTTTTTTGATTATATGAAATTAATTTAACATTTTTTTAATATTGAAAATAATTATTGTGATGAAATGATTAATATTATTTTCCCTTTTTTCCATTTATGTTATATACAGAATATTGTGCCAAAATCTGTATATCCACAGGATTAATAGCACTAAGGCAGGAAACTACATGCAGTCAAATAATGACACACAAAATACTCTAATAAGTGCTTTCGATTTTAATACAATCCTCTTCAGCTTCTACAGTTTAAATAAATGTATTAAACTTATTCTATAGAATTTAGAACATAGAAGAAAAATGGTAACCATAGTAAAATTGAAAGCGCTTCTTCTTAAAGTATTTTGTGTGTGTGTTTATTACAATTTGTCAGTGTATTTACGAATAAATCTGTATATGCTAGACTTATAAATAAACGCTTTTATATAGAGCAGTTTTAAATACTAGCAATATATATATATAAATACAAAATTTTTCAATACGATTATCTATATGGATATCATAAAATCAATATTTTCCATGAGTGCACATTAATATTTTCGTTCATTTTTGGTTAATTTCATTGATACTTGGCTGATATACTATCTGTGCCTAGTCATTCCCTATGTTGAAAATTATCCAAATATAACATCCCAGTCAAGAGGGAAGAATATATGAAGTTCAGACAGTTTATTAATGGAAGATTTTTTTTATTTTTAATTTGGTTTACCATCTTATTACAGCATTTGAATTCAACAGCTAGAAATTAAGATCAGTGAAATGAGTATGGAATGGACAATCTTTCATATGATAAACTATTATAAAAATACAATTGTAGCATTGTCCATATCCTTCAGGCAGGATTGGCAGTACACAAAGATAAAAAAGCAAAAGAGAAAAATTCTCTCTCAAATTGATCAGATGATGCACATATCAGCTTCTTCCAAAGTCATCCTCCTCTTCATATAAGTATGATTCTTATTCATACTTCAAGGCTTATAAGTTATCATTGTATTTATTAGAATAAGGTAAAGGTGCAATAAACAATGATATTAATTTAGTGTCATCATTTATTGTACTCTTATTTTATTTATGCTTGAAACTTATACATTCCCAGATAAACATTAACTCATTCTCTTAATTTTCTTCTCTCTCTCTCTCTCTCTCTCTCTCTCTCTCTCTCCCCCCCCTTCCCCCTCAAATTTATTATTCATATGCTCAACATACAATCATTTTGTTAATTTATTATTTTTTCCACATGATCAAACCATTTCAAAGTTGATTTACACACTGCATCAGTCACACATCTTTTCATTTTATAGTTTTCAAATTTTGCATTTGAAGTACATTTATATTGTATTACTTCAAAGACATTTCTCAAATATTTCATCTCCATTGCATTAAAATGATTTTTGTACCTTTCACACCATATTCAAGTCTTGTTCTTGTGCATCAATATCCATACCAAAACACTGATACACAGCTGTCCTACCATTCTGTGATAGATTCTTATTCCTATTATACCTCAAAAGTGCATTCTCTTTCAGTAGAATTAAAGGAAATCCCCTCCCTCTCTCATTATTTTTATTTGACAAGTTACTAAATTCATTTAATTGTTTTTAATATCCTATTTAACACAATCTTACATCGTCTACACACTATCCCTCTCAAATATAAGCATTTTCATCTTCTCAACATTTATTTTCATCTGTATCTTCTCACATACCTTAGTTACGAAATATGCATTCTCAAAACTTGTTTACTGTCAGAGAGGAGAATACTGTCGTCAGCAGACTGCACTCTCTCACATTCAGATCACTCAAGTAGCTTCTCACACATGCATCCATATACAAATTGCTTAACTACAGGTAGCCCTCAGTTTATACCGATTCACAATAGCGCCACTGTGCAACTCGCCGTTTTGTTGTGTAATTCTCCAATTTTCCCTATGCTAGACTGATTTTCGATTCAGTGTTGACATATTTACTGAGCCACAACATTGTGCATTTGTTAAAACAAGGGTTTTTATTGAATATATTTATTTTTCTATTTAATATTGTTGGGTATGTAAACATTTTTATTAAATTAATATTTCTGAAAAATATAAGAGATCCGAAACTTTGAATTTCATTTGTTTTTCTTAAGATTTTTTAATAAAAACATTTCTCTTTATTTTATCATAAAATACATTTTAAAAATAAAATTTATAATGCAATGTATTTTGCATTATATTGTATTAATAAGCAAAATTATTTGCTTATCTTTCACTTATGTAGAACCTAACCCTATATCCACTGTAAGTATGGGTTCATTTTACGCTGATTCGATTTGTGCCGGCTTTTGTAGGATCGGAACTGTGGTGCAAACCGAGGGCTACCTGTACAAAGACATCATACATCCTTCTCTTATCTTTTCATTCCTTAAATGCTGACTTCTTTTGACATGACTTTGTTCACTCACATATGTACAGCTGTTAGCATATGTTACTCTCATTGTCTCAAGCAGCTGTTTATTCATTCCATACTCTCTTTCAAGACTTTCTATAGCTTAATCCTGTTCATTCAGTCTCAATCACCTTTGCAAAATCCACTAAGTGCACAGAATATTCTCTTCATAATGCAGATACAATCACATGCATTGGGAAAAATCTGGTCTACATAGCCTCTTCATTCCTGAATCCACTCCCCCTCATAAATCACACTCTTCATCACTGCTGAATTAATTCTAGCTTAGTAACACAATTGCACCAGACTCCTGCTCTTGAGGATGCTCTAGAATAACATTTCCCAAACTGTTCCATAAAAATTTATGAAAATTAATAAAAGCTTCATATGATTTTAAATGCTGTGCCAAGTTGAACTGAAGTCAAGTTGCACATTCACAACTATAAGCAATGTTGCCAGTTTAACACCTTTTTTTGCTAGATCTAATCGGGGAATTACACGGCAAAACGGAGAGTTATGCAGTGGCGTTATTGTGAATCAGCGTAAACTGAGCCAGCATAAACCATGGGCTACCTGTAGTTAAGTAATTTGTATATGGATGCATGTGTGAGAAGCTACTTCTATAGTACTTGCAGTGCAAGTTCATATTAATGAGTTGGCAACACTGACTATAAGTCAGCTGTTAGAAATTCTTCACGATAATACTTATAAACACACCATCGTTTTGCGTGAGTTACTGCATTATTATACAGGTAGTCCTCGGTTTACGCCGGCTCAATTTACGCCGATTCACAATAACGCTGCTGCGCAACTCGCCGTTTCGCTGTGTAATCACCGAATCTCCCTGTGCTAGACTGATTTTCGTTTCAGTGTTTAAGTATTTACTGAGCCACGATGTTGTGAATTCGTTAAAACAAAGATTTTTATTGAATATATTTATTTTTTCTGCTTAATATTGCTGGGTATATATACATTTACATTAAATTAATATTTCCGAAAAATGTAAGAGATCTGAAACTTTGAATTTCATTTGTTTTTC
>WUQG02031514.1:0-11008 GCA_011317285.2 Androctonus mauritanicus
TTAAATGAAAGTGATTCAGTGAATCAAAAATGTGTTGTTATAAAAGCTTATTAGTATCAAATAAAGGACTCAACGTTATCATTGAGGAAACCCATTGTTGGCGTTAGATAAGTGATACATAAAAACTTTTCGATTGCGGTAATGAATGGAGTGAGACACAAATAGGAAAACAAAAATGTCAAGATATCTTTTTACATGCGTAGTACTAGTTTCAAAGTGTCGCCAAGTTGGTTATTCGCCGAGCTCTTATTATTGTCAAAACTTTCTTTACTAGGTGGAATAAATACCTTTCTTCAAAAGTTTTGTTAAAGTTAATGTTAACAATGGATGTGAATAAAATGATGCAATTGTCATTGAAGTTGTCGTACGACGGTTGCATTGAAAGTGATCACGACTCTAACAGCGATAGTACGATAGTTGATCCGGTAACGCTAGATAAGTCTGACCTATCGCCGCTATCGAGTTGCAGTCCTCCGACTGTTGTGACGACACAAAATATTGCGAAACTTCACGTCAGCAACAAAAGTTCAAACGGCAATAAAAATTTCAAAAAGATGTATGGCTCCATGGTTTCTGGTGTTTCAAAAAAATCGATTCAGAATAACAGGCAACAAGTTCAGAATAATTCTTCTGATAAATTATCGTCAACTCTGATTAAGCCGCCATATTCGTATATCGCTCTCATCACCATGGCGATTCTTCAGTCACCACAGAAAAAGCTAACCCTTAGTGGCATTTGCGAATTTATCATGTCGAGGTTCCCTTATTATCATGACAAGTTTCCCGCGTGGCAAAATTCTATACGACACAATCTATCACTTAACGACTGTTTCCTCAAAATACCACGAGAGCCTGGGAATCCAGGTAAGGGTAATTACTGGACTTTGGATCCTCTTGCTGAGGATATGTTCGATAATGGCAGCTTTTTACGTCGACGGAAGAGATATAAGAGGCCGCCGCCACATTATGTTCTGCGAGATCGAGCGATAATGGCAACTTTTGCTATTTGCGGGGAAAGAGGGCCTTGTCAACCGGCCAGCAGTCATTCAGGAACAATGCCATATCCTGGAACATATCTGGGACACTCTTCCGGGCTACCTTTATTGGATTTTTCAGCTTCCACGCTTGAAACTCTGAAACTTCGGGGCTTCCTGGAGCAACCTCCAGCAACGCTGTATAAACCACTAGCAATAACTGCTCCGATCAGAGATTACGTCAACTCATCGGCCAGAACGTCCTTTGTGACCGTCTCTAACCAAACCAATTTGGATAATAAGAAAAGAAGTTTCAGTATAGACTCACTCATAGGAACCAAACAAAATCTTCCCAGACTTCATGATCAGCTGTTAGATTTGAGTCCATCGGAACATCGGGAAATCAGGAATCAAGCTTCTGCATTTTCGTCGCTGCTATAATTTCCAGTTAGAATCTTATACTTTGATGGATTTTTTTTAACAAATAAGTATTTTTAAAACATGAAGAGGAAAACCAATAAACGAATGCGAAATAAAACATTCAATCTAATCTATTTTGGTGGAATTTGTGATCAAATCGTCAAATTTTGTGAATAATTAATGGAATTAATACAGAAATAATCCTATTTACTATATTTATCTTGCTATTTCTATAATTATATGTGAAATATATACAGTACAGTATATAAAACACCTGTATGCATGCACTACATATAGTTCTGTTTCAATTATAAAAGCACTTGATTTATTAGAATTAAACAAAATGAACAGCAAAATGAGAAATTAAAATATTCTATCGTTGCTTACTTAGAAACTATTATATGTTATCTATCTAATAAACGTGTAAAATATAATATAAAAATATATGTGATCTAGAAATCAAGGAAATTTCGTTTTAACCAAAGAAATATGTTCAGTAGTTTATTTAGAAATATTATAAAAATAATTATAATCGGAATATTCAAAAAAATAATATGTAAATTATCTGCAACAACGAAACAGTAACATGCACTATAACAAAATATTTTTGGATTAAAGATATGATTAATTTCATACATCCCTAAAAAGAAAATGGTAATCCTGCTTTTTTTTTTTTATATAATACATCATAGATTGATGAAACTAATACAGAAAATGGAAGATATCACTAATGATATTTAATGATATCATTATATTGAATAATCAAAAAAAAGGCAGTGCTAATATTGTTGATCAGAGACATGTTTATTACGATAATTAAGCGCAGGTGATTTTTTTTTCTGTTTAATATTTACAACATAAAGTAGCTGGAAGGAAACAAAGTCGATTACTCCCGGTGAAGATTTATTATCTACTAAACATTCATCATGCTTAGTCCTACTAAAAGAACCGAAACTTATAGTAGGCAGAAATATTGAAAGCCCACATTTATCAAAACATATGAGATAACAAGATACTTGATATGCCTCTGGTTCCAATATCTAAAAATATCTGTCTAGACTTTATATTTTTCCTTTAAGTAATGAATTCTGTAAATATAATAAATCAAAACGTAATTTGTAAATGCAATAAAACGTTTTTCTTAATAAAAAAAAATTAAATTTTTTATTACTATTTAATATAATCATTATCAAATTAGAGAAAAAAAATTTTAACGTTTTAAATCAGTATTTTAAAACTATTTAAAGATAATTTATTAATTTCTCTTAGAGTGCAATACATTCCATCAGATTAATGAGGAAATTTTTGCCAAGTAACGTTGAATTAAGCAATCCAATAATCAAAATAACTGCTACTGGAGATTTAGAATTGCAATCGTTTCTAAGAAACATGACCAATCAATGACTCTGAATGGATCAAGACTGAAGATAAACGCATTAATCCCATGATTCTTTGGCAATAAAAGAACATTGCAACAAAGTTTTAACGAGTCAAGAGGAGTTGACATCAAATTATATTTACAACTCCAATGAGTAACCTATATATCTAATTCTGATTGTTACTTTTCCATATTATCTAAATTAAACATTCCTAATTTTACTTATTCGTACTTATTTATACGCGTATATCCATACTGCAAAATTTATATGATACTTATAACAGTGATTTATTTTATCACTGTTTTACCGTTCTTTCAGAAACTTCTAATCCTCTAAGTATATATCTTTAAAGTTACAAAAGGTTACGAAGAACATTTTTTCGAACGGTACTCCAAGGAATGTGTTTATTGAGACTTTTTACGAGCACTGCATACTCTAACTTCATTGAAAGAATTTTAGTTCCTTTCAGAGAGGCGAATCACTTTAATCATCCCTACAAATGCTTTTAGCTCTTTGCTTGTTCTAAGTTCTAGATTTTCTTCTTCTCGGTTAGCGTTGTAAAACATTTTACACACACTGCATTCTTCAATTCGTAATAATTTTTAGTTCGAAATAAAAATTGATACAATGAATTTGTTATTGTATATGTTTTGTCGAATTTGACATTATTTGAAGACGCAAATGAATTAATAATGGCATTTATTCTTTTACAATTCTAGTATAACTATGTTTTTAGATGAGAAAGTGGATAATTTAATAGAAATTTTTGTTTTATCTTATATAAAAATTCTACAAAATTATAAAATGCAAAATAAATCGGACTTATTTCAGAGTTATCTCATTTAAAAAACATAGATCTGACTTTATAACCTCCTATATATTTAAATTACAGAAGAATCTATAAACATTATGAATCCCCAAAACAACAAGACTTTATATATTATTCAAGTTTTTCTGCTTTAACTAATCATGAATAAAACACATCGTCATAAATGGTCATTTATTATGAATGTTTTATGCATAACAAACCAACAAATAATGTAAGTATTATAAGTATATATATTATATACTTATAATCAGGTAAAAATTACTATCATGTCCAAAATTCATCTATCAATATTTGAACAACAAGATAGTTAATTTTTAATAAAGAATTAAATATTTAAGATGGATTCTTTTCTCTAGAGAGTCATGACTGCTATAATGTTCCATTTTCATTTCAGTCAAAAACACTTTCGATGTAAACTTAAGGATGTGGATTTGTAAAGGAAAAATTCTTTCTGCCAAGAGAATCAAATTTTTTTCCGTTCAATCGATTACTTCTGCCAAGTCTCTCGAGATTGGCTTTTCAGAACGTTCTCCGATGATGCCATTTTTAGGCTTTTCCCGTTCATTTTTTTCCGACCACAGTATTAAACTCTTAAAACTGTTCTTGTATAGTATTACTTACGAAGATTGATACAGTTCATTTAATATTGAATCAAATCAAATTTTAAGACACAGATTAAGAGAAGCTGTTCTTCTGTAGTCATCATTATTATTTTTAATCTAAATAAAGATTATAACGTAATTTGTATGTCTTTTAAACAGCGCGAAAAATAATTTATTATCTTGGCAAGCAATTAATTTATTACTTTTAGAACTAGTTATGATTCCAATTTTGTAAAAAAAAATTTTGTGCGATTTCATTAATGTTTCTTTCTTCGTTTTCCTTCGTTCTTTACTTTTATTGGAAATTAATGCAATTAAAAATAAGAACATCTATTAATGAAATAAAAGTGGAAAAATTGAACATTTTGGCGTTTTGAGATTTTTAATCTTTCTGAAAACATGCGTTAGAAAATATATGTGTATATTTGATAACATCCTTGTAACTTTACACCTTCTTATTGCTATAAAATAGATTTTCATAAAATTTTCAGGAAGTCAAAATTTATAAAATTATTTTCTAGCAACATGAGAAATCTTAAGCAACTTTCCGCAAATGTTTGAACTTGGGAAAACTTTCTGATAAAAATATAAAACTGAGATAAATTTGTCACTAAACTTATCTCGACAGATTTATATAAAAGATAACTGGGATTAATCAAACAAAACAGTAACTGATGTTTTATTTATGTTTTGAATTGTTAACGTTATTAGACCATAATAATCACTTCAAACTCGATAAATTTGTCTCATACTACGATAAACACGTTTTATTGACAGGAGTAATTATCGGATGATTTTTGATCCACTTAGCATTAAGCGGCTGGCATGTTCTTTTCTTAATCACAGCATCTGCTTTGTTAACAAAGGATTAAATTATCGAATAAATAAAATATGGAAACTTATATATTTCGACAAATAAAAACTGTCATATAATTTTATTGTATTAAAATTTCCGAAAGTTTTCCAGAATGAATAAAATTCAAATATAATTCAATATAATTCAAGTATACCAAATAAGTCTGTAATAAATTCGAAAACAAAATTAAATATTTATATTGAGTTTATTTTTACGAAAATAATGGGGAAAAAAAATAGATCTCCAGTTTTCTCCTCATTTATTATTGAAATTATCCGTTTGCCATTTAATTTTGAAGTTTCGACCTATTTTCTCTAATGAAAACTATGAAATTAATTTATATTATGAAAGATGATGTCATCCTTTGTCATGCGTGACGCATTTTTCGTTTAAAATTTATTGGGATTCAATGAATGATATTAAATTCAAAAATATTCAAGGAATAAGAAATTCATCTTTTATATCTTTCAGATTTATGCTAATCTCTTCAACAAAGCGAGAATTTTAATTAATTTTTAAAATTCCCTTTTCTTTTTTTATACTGATGAAAATTATATTAGAATAATTGTTAAGATCACACAAAATGTTCCAGTACTGTAAATATAATAATTTTATTATAACTGGTTTCTTTATTTTTACTAATATAGTTGATCAAAACTGTTTTGACATTTTATATTTTTATATAATTTTTAAATATTTGTTTGTTATGTTTGGATATTATAAGATAAACCAGTGATAAAAAATAAAAATAATAATAATAATAATAAAGGTCTTTAAACTCGAGCTTTATACAGCAGAAACACTGAATGTTTCTTCCTTGTAGAGCTGGAATTTGAAGTGTTTTGTAATACGAGGTAATAGCAAGCAATATAAAAGTTTAATAATATATGAAGGTGTTTGAAATATGAACAAAACTTTAATGGATTCTTTTGGATTTCAATATAAAGTTTAAACTTATATTAAATATTGAATCTTAATAAAAATTTTCGGTGTGGATTATTATTAAGTTTTCAGCAATATTTATTGACATCAAAATTACAATGATTTATAAAAAATAAAATATGCATACTGCTTAAATCAAATTAATTATTAGAGTGTAATTTTTTTAAAAAAATTACAGTATTTGTAAATTATAAGACGGTTAATGTTGTAGTCTTAAAGTTTAAATTGATTATAATATTTTACTCACCTGAGCTATTTGATCAAATCGACCAAACAGTTCATTTAAAGTTCGAACGAGATCCGAAGCAGAAAGTTGTTCAGAGAGTTTAGTAAAGTTAACAATGTCTGCATAAAGGATGCTACAAAAGAAAACGATATTTATCGATTTTATTATATTATTTTTATAAGAATATAATTTCGTCAAGATTTTATGATAAAATAGATGATTATATTACCTAACGTTATTATGACGCTGAACATACAGTTCGTGAAATCTATGTTTGGAATGAGAAGGTTTGGTCTGACACGCATCTGCCATTTTCAGCATAATACTCCTTTTGACTTCTGCAGCTATGTAGGCTGGAATAACGCTTAATAAGAGTTGTTCCTGCAGGTCAAAAATAGCATTAAAACACGTTTTGTTTGGCATTATATATAATTTTATTACTTAGACATACCTGTTGTTCTTTTTCATATTCCAACTTGATACGCGATTCGATAATGCTGTTCGTTCCCGTGAATGTCCTTTCATGATCGTTATCAGCCATTTGACGATGAAAATGTCCAATTAACAATGCACATAAAAGAAACAAGCAATTTACTATAATCTGAAATGAAAAATGTCAGTTTTAAGTAACAATTTAAAAGAGGTTATCATAATAAAATATTAAATAAAATGGCTAACCTCTCTGACCAAATTATCCGTGGATCTATTAGCTAAAGCTGCTTCTAACGCAATTTGTGATATAGCGGTAAACAAAGCTGTAGTACCTGCTATGAGACGAGGCATGGGTAACAGGGCGTACGTAGCGAATACTATCATGAATACGAGAAGAAGATTGTCTGATGCAGTTCGTAATGATTTGCTGAAAGAAAACACAGAAATGACAACCACAAAACACAACCATATAAGAAAGGACAAAGCGTGAGAGCATCTCTGGAATGTGTCTTGGAGTGGAAGCAGGATGACAAACACGATAAATAACACACAAAGGGATATCACCAAAGTAAGTATTCGAACGGAGTCTGCACTGGAATCCTGAAACAACAACAAAATGTTATTTATAACATTATTCCATATTCCGTATAATAAATATGAAAAGGTTACTTTTGTATTCTAACAAGGAAATCAATATTAAACAGCAGAAGTGAAATAAATTCTTTAAGAATAATTTATTATATTATTCTTCCTTTTAAAATCTTAAATTTCTTAAGAGATCGAAACGGAGTGAAAATAATCAAGAATTTTATTGATTCAGATCAAAAATTCTCATTAAGGTAGATGAGCACGTCTACAATCCACTTAATTTTAATGCTTTGCAGCTAATTCCTGTTGTTATTCAATGATATCTGCTTTGAATCATACAAAAATTTGCTAATATTTTTGATAGAAATTTTGATACTTCACAACATTTTATTTCTAAATTATAAATTGATTATCGATTTAAAATTGTACATTTTAAATAAAAATAATGCAGAAGTTTGCAAAAATTATTTTCGGAATATTTTTAATAAATAAATATGGAATGGAAATCCTGAAACAACAAAATGTTATTTATAACATTATTCCATATTCCATAATATAAATATGAAAAGATTACTTTTGTATTCTAAAAAAAAAATTAAAATATTAAAAAATCGTAAAATTTTAAAAATCAGTTTTTATTGTATAAATGGTACATACAATATTTTATATTATATATATTATTTATACTGAATGAATAAAAAATAAAAAATACTGAACTTTTTACAATATTTTTGAAAGGAACTTGAGAAAAAATAAATATTTCAGAAACTGAAATGCTATTTTTACAACTGGATGAAACTGATGTGGTAATGGATTTATAATTTAATTATTATTGCAGTTACTACATATAGAAAAATATAAATATGTATAAAAGTATATATTCATCATTTATATATTAATGTTATAAAATACTGAGTAAAACGAAAGATATAACTGCTGTTATAATATTTTTAGAACAAATTATTTTGTATTGTATGAATGATTCTATCAGTGGAGATGTTAGTAAAGGTAATAAGACTAAAACGATTATAATAATGTTATTAAACAAAATTTAAAAGATAAGTTATAAATTTTGGCACCAATAATCAGAAATAAAGATATATACCTTTCAATTCTAGTTTATCCCATTTTGGGGTGCAGAAACACACTTACAATTTATTTATTTTTCAACGTAATCTCCATTAATTAAATAAGCATATTTATCCCATCTGTAAATCATTTATTAAAAAAACCGTAATTGTAACGTTTGGAAATTTATTCATTGTTACATCTTTTTCTTCATTTCTTCGATAATTCTAAATTTATGACCTTACAAACGTTCTAAACAGATGAAACAAGAAGTTTCAGGAAGAACTAAAATCGCCTATTTTCTGAATGTGTTATTTATATTTCATTCATTTAACATTTTGGATCCTTTGGTTTTATATATCCAATTTTAACGTTGATTTAGCCAGCATAGATATCGCGAATGACATCATAATCGCAGAGAATAAAAGTCATCGTGACGTCAAGCATTGTTACGTCATTGTGGCACATTAAGTATCGCCGTTTTGTGACGTCATCCACCATTACGTCATGATATCACATCGGGACTGTGATATCTTGTGATATTGATGATAGATGGCACTGTTATCAGGTAAACCCAATTAGATCGGTAGGTAAGCCCAAGGGTAAGCTATATGTTATCCCTACATTATTAACATTTAGCGCCATCTGTTGGAAATAACATAAACTAAAATTGTGATTAAAAATAAAATTATATCTTGTAGGATTAAAGGATTTTTTTTTATATATATGTCAGAGTTGGATATGAAAGTTTATCGATCTCTTTCCACTCAAAAAGAGAACTAAGAGATCCAGGTGTGTATGGAGATTAAAGGATGTGGCGTCAAGATATTCTTTAATGGCAGAATATAAGTGATAATTAGTTCAATTTCATGAAAAGCTATTAATTAGTTCAGAAATTATTTATGGAGTACAGACAGAGGCAGTACCGACTCTAGAACTTTCAGCGCCCTGAGCGAAAATTTTTATTGCACTCCCTCAAGCCGCCCGTTTTGATGATGAACAATTATTGTAGTAAGATACAATTATGTGTAAAAATAATTATATCTTACTACAAAGAAAATAATAAGAAGAAAATACAAATTGCGCCAGCGTTATGAGCGGGCACTCTACTCGATCGTATATTGAGCTGGCCCTGGACGGACAGACATGAATCCGATCTTATACCCTCCATTTCCTTCAGAAAGTATCAAAAAATTGTTGGAGCTAAATAACGATAAGCAGGCTTAATGGTATTTTAATGCTTAGCCTACCAAATGATACCACGATTAACATCGTTCGTATAATGAAAATTCCATTTTGAAGTTTTCCATCCCTTCATCATTCAAGTTCTGAATGAAATCATAAGAGCAATATGTTCATTGTTTTAATAAATTTCTCACACCTATAAATCCATAACTTTATTTTTTATACAATAAATGATGCGTTTCTGAGTATCAAATAGATTCTATAGAGATAAAATATGCATGCGTCGTTTAACACCGAAGATCGTTTCTGAAAAAAGGAATGTTAACCAATGGAATAACAATTGGGGGACAATGTGTGTGACAGACAAGGGTTCACGAGTCAGAAGACTCATGAAAGACTAAAACTCTCATAAGAAATTATGTTAAAAGAAATATTAAATAAATTAAAGAATAACACGTTTATTAGCAAACAAAGAAAATATATAAATTATAAAACAAACTAAATTTTATAGAAATGGCATACAAATTCTATATTTCTAATAAAATTTCTCATTTAGATAACCATAGCAAAATTTTAATTAATTCAAAATAACTTTTTTCTTGCTATAAAAAACGCAAATTCAATCTAAATTATAAGTTTTTCACTTTCTGCTCTTAAAATTACCAAACCTGATTACTGTGCGTGTTTCATTGAAATTCTTAAGTAGTTTTTACTAGGTTAATTTTGAGAATGTACCTGTAATTGAAGCGGGAAACATCAGAAACAAAAAGTAGAATTGATTTCCAAAAATGTAGTGGTCTACATGTATGGAATACAGAAAATATATAAAACAATCTCTTCGCGTTAGTGATGCATCCTTTGAGAGCACCAGGACCACTATATTTATTCCTAACAAATATGTTTTACTTTTCGATTCTATTATTAAAAATACGTAAATACTCATGAATAAGTAGTTACGTATTTTTGGTAGAGGCGACAAT
This sequence comes from Androctonus mauritanicus, assembly GCA_011317285.2. Lineage (NCBI taxonomy): Eukaryota > Metazoa > Arthropoda > Arachnida > Scorpiones > Buthidae > Androctonus > Androctonus mauritanicus. The sequence goes on from WUQG02031514.1 coordinate 10,482, forward strand.
AATACTGATCAACAAACGTGCGTTTCTAATACTTTTGATTCATTTTGTATATACGAAATTAAATATATATATTCGGACATTAGAATAATTAATTTAATTTTTATAGCTTCTGTTAAACTCACATCCATTCACTGAATTAACTAAGTTTGAACTAGTATAAATATTATATTGTCGTCTTCAATTTACGGATTTATTTTTTTAATATATATTTATTTTGAAAAGCACTAAATTTTAGCAATAATTTAAGTAAAAACGCACTAATATAATGCGAACAGCATTGTATGTGGAATTTTAAAACCAACACTAAAAAAGATATTATAGCGCGGAAAAGCACTAAGCTGCCAATGCTACGCACAGAAGCAACTAAGGGTTCTAAATGGGTAGAGGACCATTAAATTCGCTTGTACACTCAATTTTTGGTACACTACTGGTGTTAATTAAATCAGAGCTATCAGGATCGTTACAGCACTATTCCATTGATGATAATTAAACGTAATTTACAGATGGTGCAGGTAATAAACAATTTG
>WUQG02031525.1:0-11007 GCA_011317285.2 Androctonus mauritanicus
TGTCTGTGTCTGTGCTAAGAAACTTTCTTACTATGTTGCATGTATTGAGTAGTGATGCCTTTTGTAGTGTTATGTATGTTTTGGGGTGTAAATCTATTGTTTGAGGCTTTCGTGTAGAGTGTGAAGAATTATTCCTGTTGCGGATAGAATGATGAGTACTGTAACTACCTTTTGCATTCCCCAAAGATGCTTAATTTCTTGTGAGAGTTCTGTGTATTTGCTAATTTTTGGGTGAATGCATCCTTGAATGATGTTGTGTATGTTGGGTATTGAGATGTCTATAATGTAACTTTGTTTTGCTTGTCTATGAGAGTGATGTCTGGTCTGTTGTGATTTATGGTTTTGTCTGTTAAGATTGTTCTATCATAGATAATAATAATAATTATTATTATAACAAGGATAAAATTTATATAAATAAATTTCAAAATCTAATTTTATAAAATAACATTCTAGTTTTAAAATTTAATGAATTTTTATAAGATTATAATACTTACTCTATCACCTTTTTCACCTTGATATCCTACTCCCATATTCCCTTTTTCACCAATAGGTCCTGGTTCTCCTTTAGGACCCTAAAAATTTTTATCCATAAATAAATTTGATGTATAAAATAAAATATATATTTCTTTTTCAAAATAGAATATTCATTACAGTAAAAATATTTTATTTTGTATAATTGTAAAAATGAACACATTTTTTCCTATGATACAATTAATATCAACTTATAATTAGAGATAATATTTAACAAAATTAACATAAAAGTTAATCTTTTAATGTGATAACAATTAATAAGTATTAAAGTTAATATTTTTAACTTTAAAAATTAAAAAATTTTTTTAAATAATTGATAAATTTAATATTTATTTTTTTTTAATTCATATTTTCATTTTTTGCATATATTTTTTGTAAAAAATGAAAATGTGAATTAATAAAAAATTTTATCTAAAATATTTTGTTAACAATAATAAATTAAAAGTTTATAAATTGAAACTCAGTTTGATAAAAAATTTATTGTATAAAAAAATAAACAATTTAAATTGTGATTAGTTGAACATACCGGTAATTTTCAATAACTTTTGATTTTTATTTAGTGATTTTCATTTTGAATACTGTGTTAATATGTAAATGAATATCTTGTTCTTAAATAACTTTAAATTTATTATTGTTTATAGTAACATAGATCAGAATTTATACTTATAATTATTAATGGATTATGATACAACTTTATTAAAAGATTATATATTTGAAGATATTACTGACTGTAGTTTAAAGCTTTCACATAACTGTCTTTAAAACAATTAATTAAACCATATATATAGTAAATAAAATAATATTTTATTAATATTCAAGTTATAATAATTCATAATATAGTTAAATGATATAAATATGATATTTCATACAGTAATATTATATTTATTTAATTGATATTTATTAAATTGTTATGTGTGATTTTGATACATTTTAAGTGATTTTCATTCCTTGAAAAATATCTCTAATAAAATAATTTAATTAGTTTTGTATTTTATGCTTTTTTTAAAGGATTATTGTTACTTAAACTTACCTATTTATGAATATTTATGGTGTAATATTATTTAAAAATATTTTCACTACTATCAAGAAATACATACCTATCATCATCAGCAGCTACAACAAGAAAAAGTTTAACTCTAGATTTTGATATATTTAATTTATATATATATATGTTATATATATGTTATATATATGTATATATATATTATGTGTCATTAGAAATAAAATTATAAAAATGAAAATTACCGGAGGACCAGGGTATCCTTGTTCCCCTTTTGCTCCTGGTCTTCCATCTGCACCTGGAAGTCCCTAAAATATCAACCATTGTTTAATAGAAATTTATTTATATAATTAATAGTTAATGTAAGCTTTACTTTTCATCATAAGTTATTGCTATTTTAAAATTTGGAAATATTTTTATTAATACTTACAGGTGTACCTGGTTGACCATGTCTTCCTGGTTCTCCCTATTCAAAATAATTTGGAGATAAAAGATCTTATTTCTATTAAAATAATTTTGATTAGCATCAGTGGCGAATCCTAGTTTAGACTTCAGGTCATACATCTGCTGAACTGCAAGATCTGAAGTAGAGTATTAATATAATTGAATTTCTCTCTATTTCATAGTAATAAATTGCCAAACTGGTGTACACACAGGATGTTATACCAGTTTGCATGGAGGGTTGAAATATATTGGTATTCTTAACTAGAAATATACTAAACTCTGAATATTTTTGTATAATACAAATACTATACACTAAAATGATCAATAAAAAATTAAAATTTTGTTGATTATCTTAATTGTAAAATATCAAGATTTACTGATAGGCTTTTATACAAATATGATTTTGCCAATATTCTGGATTATGTATTTGACAATGTGCTAATAATCAGACTTAGGCTTTCGTCACTGATTAAAATAATTTAAGATATGAAATTAAAAACTGTAATTAAGAATATTTATTTTTTGTTATAATTACTTTCTGCCCTTTCAAACCAGGACGTCCAAATGCTGGTTCTCCTTTTTCTCCTTTTGGTCCAGGTGGACCTATTGGGCCTCTAGGACCCTGAAATCCTGGTGGACCAGGAATTCCTGGAGCCCCCTATGATTAAATTATAAATAATCAAAAAATAATAAATCAATAAATTAAAGTAATATTTCAATTATTTAATAAAGTAAAAAATATAAATAGAATTTGATAAATTTAAATAATAATACTTTATTCAAAAATATTTTTTCTTAGTTAAAAAGAGATCATCAATCATTAAGTGGCATAATCTACATTCTAGGTTCTAAAATAAAAAAAATTCACTTGAATGGTATTCTTTCAAAACATTAAAAATAAATTGTCTACTTTAGGGGGAAGATTTATTAGAATGCTATTTAAACAGAAGCATTTTTATATAAAAATGATTTTTAAAAATTAATTTTGATATAGTAGCCTTAATCTATTTCCTAGTATAAAAGTTACTTGAAATCAAATATTATAAACTAATTTATAAATAACTGTGATTTCACAAAAATCTATTAATGTAAAAAGATATTTATTTAACTGTAAGCTAATATTTTTTCAATTTTTCATTTTTCAAAAATGCTCACTGACCTAAAAAAGAATTACTTATTACATAGCATAAATTTTTCACCTTTTATTAATGATTCATTCAAAAATATCTGATTGTTTTAGAAAGCATATTCAATTTATAATAACCTAGTGATCTATTTCATTTTTATGAGAGGGATAATCCATAATTATTTGAATGCTATTTATTTGAATGAGAGGGATATTTTACTAGATTCGTATCTATTTTTCATATCTTGAAACATAAAGGAAAATTATAAAACTTTTCATATAAATTTAAATTAAAAAATACTGGTATTAGCCCAAATATATGGCAAAAATAAAAAATGAACAGTAAAAATAGGAATTGCTTAATATTTGAAATTCTTAAATAAAAGTATTGTAAGATAATGTTATTTAGCAGAACTCTGCCATTTGGTATTAATGTTCTGATTAATGTTCTGCATATAAGTATCCATGATACTTAACATGTGACTATCCATGTGTTATAAAATGAAATTTTAAAATTCTGACATTATCCAAAAAATAATTTTATTACTGTTTAAACAATTACTGTGAAATTTATTTATTATATTTTTTAGAATATATGATGCTTATTATAGATAAAATGAGCATAAAACTTTTGTTATTAAATACCAAAAAATTTATAAATAATATAATACATCTAGTTTTCATTTTATGCATTCTCCATTTAAGTTTTCTTGAAGATCTGCGTTTGAAGAATATATTCTACTTCTCAGAGACGTGTGAAAATTTTCATAGACATGTATCTTGGAAAAAATTAAAAAATTTGGAATTTGTTTTATAGATAATAAGTCTGTCATTATAATCACAAAATAAGAATAAAATTTGAACATGTATTAGTTTCTGCACAAAAGTCATAATATGAAAGATGAATTGAGAATTGAGCCTTGGTCATGCAATTTAGAAGATGAATTGAATCATGATCATGCATTACTGGTTATATAAAAATTTAGACATGATCAGAATCCAAAATATCATCAAATAAAAGAAATAACAATAGTTTGATATCACTCCTTTATTCTTTATAATATTGATATAGTACATTTAGTTACAGCAGCACTAATATATATATGGTAGCACATCACAGCTTCTCTCTATTTATCTTTGTTTTATTTTTTGTTAACAGTTCTATCATATTATAGTATGGAGTGATCAATAGTAGCCATAAAGATACTTATGCCAGTTCAATTGAAGGTAAATTTCAACAGAAAATAATTCACTATAGTTTTGGTTGATGACATGTGACTTCAAGTGTGATCTTGATAAATGCAAGAATTTTTTGGAATTCTCTGTATTGAAATATATGTTAAAAAATTCTCATTCTGCATGTTTCTCAGTTTATGCAATCATTTCCAGAAATCATCTACTGTGTAACTAAGAGAAGTAGGTGTATTTCAGAATTTTATTTTATATAATATGATATGCTTTCCTGCATCATTATCTATCAAAAAGTATAACACAATAATAGAATGCATAATAAATTAAAAAAATTTTATATATATACTGTATATAAAATCAGAAGCCAGTTGCATTTAGCATTAGCATACAATTAAATAAATGGATATTTATATGCTCTTGAAAAGTAGAAACTCCATATTTGCTAAAAAGTATTTTTATCAAAATTATATGTACTAAAATCTTACAGATGTAATTGTTAATTTCTTAAAGATATGATTATGTTTGGGATTTCATGTTCTATTACCATAAGGCTGTCTTATCCAATAGGCACTGCAAACATTATGCTTATATTGCTAATGAAATTTTTAAGGCCTACAAAAAATTTAGAAAACTAAAAAACATAATTCAAATTATTTGAATTTAACAATACAAAACTGGAGATATAACTGCTTAAACCTTAATATTTAGTTTCATACACAGCACTTAACAGCAGTGAGAAAATATTTAATAGAGAAAAAACAAAAACGTTTTCGGTAATACATATACCATCTGCAGTTGCAGCATACATACAATTCAGAACAGAAACTAAATAGAAACTAAAAATTGAATTTAACAATTTTATTTTAACAATAAAATTTGACATACTAAAGAAATTCTACTTTTCTGTTAACAAAATTATTAATAATGCTATCAAAGTATCATATTGCAATAAGATTTAGATATACTATTGTATTTGCTGCTTCTACTCATATAATCTAAAACAATAACATAAAATAAGCACTTTTTGCAGCTGAGATTACTTTATTTCAGAATGACACTAAAATAAAGTAATCTTAGCTACAAAAAGTGCTTATTTGATATTATTATTTTAGATTGCAATAAGATTATTCTTAATACAGAGATTCTTAATTTGCATTTTATATTGTAAAAAATAAAGTTTAGAACCATATATTTATAATATTTAAGACTTGCTTAATCTATAATATCTATTAAAAAGAATACTTAAATAGAAAAATAACATATCTAATTCATATGCTAATATTTTTTATTTATTATAAAAGTCATTCTATAGAATTATTTTATGCAAACTATTTGTTTTTTTTTTATTGAAAAAATTTGTCAACAAACAAATATAACATAAATATGTGTTTGTTAATTTTTCAGTTTAAGTGTCTTTTTTTCTAATAAATGCTTATATATTGCTGTATTAGGAAACAGATTAAAAGATTTAAGAAAATTTAAATCTATGAAAAATAAAAAATAGTAATAACATCATTATTCATCTATTATTTAATTATAATATTCCTTTTTTGGATATAAGCACAAATATAGCAAATATTATTGGTATTGCATTATCATTATTTTTATTTTCAAAATAGATGTAGATGTTACTATTACACATTATTTCATAAAATTACTATCAGACAATATAAGCTTACATAATATTATATTTTATGATTTGAAAAATAAGTATGATTATTATGAAAATATAAAATTTTTAGGTGTAATTTAAAACCTTATACAAATTAATTATTGTTTTTGTACCTCTTAATTGTCTTTTTATATTTCAAAGAATATACAATCATCAGTTAAGAACCATTGCTTTAAAATATAGAGTGCAAAATGTAATGTGCAAAAGAATGCAATGATTGATGATGACTTTTTAATTAAACTGAAAATATACTGAATAAAGTCTGTATTCTTAAATTTATTTGCTAAGTATATTGATCTAAAGAATGAACAAAAGAAATTCATTATAATTATAAAAGATATATATTTTTTTAAATTTTAATGTTATTTACATCCGTTCCATTGCATCCATCTAATCCTGGAACACCTTTCTCTCCTGGTGGGCCTTGCTGTCCCTATAAAAACATAACACAGATAAATATTTAAGAACTATTATTAAATAAGTTAGCAAAGATTAGTAAATCAGTAACATAATCCCTTCCATTTTTCCAATTTTATGATTTTTTTCATCATTTTTAATAGACGTGATCTAATGTGAATTTCATTCAAAATGAATAATGTTTATAGGGATGAGGTATTATTGCTTATAAACAATTTTTCTCTATTGTGTTTATAATACTGATCCCATATTGGTCATTTCTGATAGATTCAAAATTCAAATGAGTCCAAATAATTCATATAAATTTCATTCAAAGTGAATAATATTTATAAAAAATATGCTGATAAGCTAAAATGATCCTACATTGATAATATGTAATATATTTAATTTTGTATTAATCCCAAATAATATATATGGATTCCATTCAAATCAGGTAACATTTATTTGTTAGCAAAGAAGTTTATTCCTTACTGCTAACAAATATTTTTTCTTTTATTATTCCATCTCTCCTATATTGATCCCATATTAATCATTTTCAATAGACTTTGTTCTCTTTTAGTAAAATAATAATATAGATAAATTTTACTAATATTGTATAATATTTGTAATTTTTTTGTGCTGATAAATAGATAAAATTTAATTCATATATGTTTTTATTCCATTCTGAAACGGAAAGCATCAAAAACTAGTATACTAATTCATCAGAAAATAAAATTTAAAGATTTATTTTTAATATGTAACTAATAAATTAAAAATATGAATTGTAAATTACATTTGAAAAAAATATTAATTTTATATATAAAATTCAGTGGCACCACTAGGAATGCAGAGGGTGAAATCTGCATCAGATGACATCATCGTGGGAGTGACACCCAATGTTTTCAAATGTATGTTAAAAAATTAGATTTTTGCCAATTTTACAATTGCAAGCTCTTTAAATACATGTGATACGACCAAACATTTTATATCATATTGAAGGAAAAGGGTCTGCATCGGGTGACACCAAAGCTAGGAATGTCACTGATAAAACTTAAATACATTTATAATTTTATATCATTGAAATAAACTTACTGGATGTCCAGGGATCCCTGGGTAGCCAGGCATTCCCATTTTCCCCTATCAAGAAAATAATTAAAATAAATTACTATATCTATTTTAGTGAAATAAAATATTGTTATAAACATAATACTGTATTAGTAATAGCAATATTTGAAAATATACTATGAATTTAATTCTTTTAATTACTCAGAAATCATAGAAGTCTCGTTAAGCTTTTTTTACTATGAATACTTGGTTTTTCAGTAAACAAAATAATTAAAATGTTTTAATGACTCATTTCACTATCCAAATTCAAACAGAATATAAAAAACATGATAAAATTAATATTTGCTAATTTTTATTATATTTACAAATGCTAATTTTATTATATGTTTAATATTAAACACATAATATTAACATTCAAGTAAATATATCTATATTTATTATACAAAAGACCATGAGCAATTTTTTTACCAGACTTTAAAGATTTCTTTCTTTAAAGTCTTATATTTCTTTAAAAAAAATTAAAGAAATATAAGCTTATTATATGTTTAATACTAACATATAATATATTTTATTAAAGAATGTGTAAAGTATTATTTAAAGAATGTGTTCTTATCATTTTTTAATGAAGAGTATTAATAAAATATAAAAATATGTCAGCATTGACAGCAGAAAATGCTGATACATAGAATATAAAATTTAAAAATATTATTATACAATGCAGATTTTGTCATCAGTTCCAGCACTGATTCCTCAGGGAGAACGGGATCAGTCATCCTTGTAGAAATTTGAACACAAAAATAAAAGTATCTTTTTACTCTCATATTACTTTATATTTAATAGAGCAAAAACTATCATAAATGCAAATAATCATTATTAGATAAGTGATTATTCATTTTTGTGTAATTTTTCATGAAAAGTTATATAAATATTTGAATATTGCTAATTCTTGTCCAGTGGCAAAAATTAAAATCAGTATTTCTGGTTCCTTAAAATAATAATATATAGTAAATATAAAAATATAATTAAAATATTTGCAGAAAATATTGGTACATTTCTAGTTTTTAATAATACTTAAAAGAGAGAATTATATAAGTGATGACATAATTATACATCACAATCATTTGTTTTACTGTTCTTCTTTGTTCAATACCATAATCTGGGAGGAATTGATGCTTGCTGGTCTCATACCTTTCTTGATTCTCTTCTAGACAGACAATATAAATTTATAGGAATATCCAGTAAACCTCAGTTAATCATAGTCTTAAACTTCTTGATTTTCTATGTTGTTCAGTACTGTAATGTGTGACTAATCTCCTAAAATTGTTTTAAGAGTAGACTTTTTATAGTAGATGAGGTCTTCTGACTAGTATGGAATAATAACAGGAGTATATAAAGGTTTCCTATAAATTAATGTGACATAATTCATATCCTTTATTTCTATATTTACTTCCAGGAAATGCACATTAGTAGTGCTCCTCTGCTCAAGGATTAATTTAAAACCCACATTCTGGGCTACAGATTCTTCTTGAAATTCTTTGACCTTAACTTCATCTATCTATGTAATGCAAAAATCATCAACATATCTGATATACTGTTTAATATGAAAGCTAAACATAGGCAATATTCAGTCTTCTATGAATGTTAAAGGAATCTCAGCCAATATCCACCTATAGGTCCTCCTAAGGAAACACTTTAACTTTCCTAAAAATTTTTTTATTAAATGTGAAATAAAAGTCATAGCACATAATGCTGACTATCTTCCTAAAAGTATTTATTAGCACTCATGTTTTCATCAGTAACGTGTTGCGGCAGAAAATGATAGAAAACCATACATAGATGGAAATTCAAGAGACAGACAGAGCTTCTCAAAATCAAGAATAGTAATTGTTACTCCTATTGCTAAACTGATTATTCTTAATTTATTTAAGAAATCTTTTGCAAATTCAACCATATATTCATACCCTTGCAATTTTACCACAGTCCATTGGGCTAAGACTCTTTCTAGATTGATTAACGATAAGTGGCTTTATCTACTATGGGTCTAATACCAAGAGGTTCCTTATGTGCCTTAATGAACCCAAAATTCTGAGGAGAGGTTACCATGGAAACATTATTAATAATATACAATTTGAAGACTTCCCAAAACCATGAGTTTATATTGCAAATAATGAATTATAATTCTACTTTTAGGCATTTGTTAGATGCTGGTATCTTTAAACTCCATAAACTGCTTAATCACTTGTATAACAAAGAAGTAAAAGCATAAAAAAACAGTACATTGAGCAGTTGTGAACAGATTAACATAGCTTTATTAGCACAAGAGGGTATTCTGATACCGAAAACATTTGCACTAATAAAGCTATGTTAATCTGTTCACAACTACTCAATGTACTGTTTTTTTTTATGCTTTTACTTCTTTGATGTGGCATCACTGGAATGTGTTATTTTTAACAAATGTTTCTAGATATAATATTAATTTATTAGTATTTTATGTTTCTGCATATGAAATAATTCCTAAATATATTGCATTAATAACAGTTTTGAGTTTTATGGGAAAAATTCCATTTTTTTTTTTATGTAAAAGAAATTTAAAAAAATTATATCTTATATACTTATGATATAATTTTTATTTAATACATAAAATTATTTATTTATATATTTATTTATTATATCATTTATATCAATTGAACATATATGTTTATCATATATATGAGCCGTTTTCTTTGAAAGTGGTGTAAGTCCACTTTCTGCAAAGACATAATATTTAGTTCAAAAATTATACTACATAATTTCTCTTCTTCATTTTTATATGTGGCAACACTGTTAATGACATAAAAATTTTCGTTTGTTTACTGGAATTTTGGTACTTCCCCCATTTATTGTAGAGTATAAAACTTAATAGTGTGGATATGTTGGATAAAGATTTTAAAAAAGAAACCATATACAATGATGTATAAAACTTCATTTGATGAAAATGCAGAGTTTTAAAACACTAGATTTATTCCCCAGATGAGGAAGACAACAAAAATTTGAAAATATAATACTGGCAACTTTTATATCATCATGCCAGGCTCATCACATCCAAAAAATTCAACGATATGATGGATCTGTTATCTTATATTTCTCCAATACATCATAACTATTTTCAAAAACTTTCTCATAATGATAAAATGGCATATATTAATATAAAGTTGTAATTAAATTTAAATGGCATTACCTGAAGAAATATTGAAATAAAGCCTTTTTATTTTATTTTTTTATTTTTTGGAATATTTAATAAAAATTTCATAAAAAATTGGTATGATTCAATTAACATCCCATATTTAATATTTCATAAATGTATGATTTTCACATTTTGTTGACTTTGAATGTGGTGTAAGTTCATTTGAGGTCATCAAAAGTATAAATTTCTTTTAACTAATACCTTGAAAACAATCACATTATAAACTTAAATCAATTTAATATTTAAAAAACATAAAATGAGCATATTAACATATACCAATAGTTTTCAAACCATTCAAATACAAACCCTTAAATATCTCCATATAATATAAAATGGACTTACACCACTTTCAAAGAAAA
>WUQG02031536.1:0-30321 GCA_011317285.2 Androctonus mauritanicus
TCACCACCACTACTATTAATACTACTATATTAATTCTGCTACTTGTAACTTTCCAGTTTTCATTTTTTTTCAAATAGTGCTTGTTTCGAGATATCTGTACAATATGTTACAAAGCCCAAGGGAAGGGTTTAAACCCGGAAACCCCCCTTGCGTACGCCACTGATTCAAATATATAGTTCAAATAAATAAACTAATTTTTATTTCTTTGAACTTAAACAAGGAAAAAACTTTTTGTTTAATTTACAACTGTTTATACAATATATATACTGTATATATATTTTTAATAAAACTAAATATCACATTTGTAATAATTATTAATTTAATAATAAATTATTTTCGATTTACGTTTTATAAAAATGAAATGAAATTATCACATTTTGTTTTTCAGAATTATTAGAATTTTCAGAATAATATATATTTTTCTTTTTAATAAAAGTTAGAATTGTTCTCTTGAATGTTTTTACGAAACATTCTAAAACACGACTTTTCAATATTTCGAAAATACTCCAGATTCTTTTGATCTCTTAAAAGAGAACAAAGAATGGATTTTCGAAAAATTTTTTCCTGAATAATATATTTTATCATATAATCTTATAAACATCCATTTTTTTTCCTAAAAATAAGTTAGTAAAGAACGATTAATCGATCGCCTGATCCTTTCTGTAGTTCCGATTTTATATTAACTTTTTTTAATTTTATTTAAAATTATTAAATAGTAGTGATTTAATTTTAATTGTTTTCGATAGATAATGCATCTCAATAAAATACACGAAATTTATTCAAATTTTTATAATATTTACGTGAGATTTCATACTGACGAAAGGGCAGACAATGGTGTATGTTTACGGATTATATTTAAAAGGATCGATAAAACTTTAAAGTAATTAAAATTTTATGAACATAATAAATATTTTATTTTCGCCACATAAAGCACGAAATTCTTAATTAATAAAAATCATATTTTCTTAATGATAAATAACCAAAAAAATTCAATTTTAATAATTAAATTTTCTGGAAATTGTCTGTATAATATTTACAAACTACTTGTTTTAAACTATCAAAACCATTATAAAAATTAAAACAAAAAAAAAAAAATTGAGATTTAATCAAACCAACAGAGAATTTAATTTAAAAAATTTGTTTAACGAATTTACAACGTTAAAAAAACTTAAACTTTTAATTGTTTTTCCAATATTGGATAAAATCTTTAAATAATTTTGTTAAATATTTAATGGCGTAAAAATATATAAATAAACTTAATTAAAGCATTTTTTAACATTTTATTTTTTTGAATAATAATTTATTTTTGCAATTTTAAGCAAAAAAATAAAAAAAAAATAAAAAAAATTATTTTCTTTGAATCAAAATAAATTTTTGCGTTACGTTGTGTGTTGTGTATCAAGTTCAAAAATAATTATGTTATGAATATTAATTACAATTAATATTAAAAAAATTACTTATATTGCGATTATTTAATGGTAATTAATATAAAAAAATATATTATGATTATTTAATGTTTATTTTAATATTAAAGGGGCTATATTATTATTTTTAATGGCAATTAATATTAAAAAATACTTAAAAATATCAAAAATAAATATATTAAAGTTTAATTAATATTATAATATTAAAAATTATCTTATACAGATTTTTTTTTCATTTAATTTCTTTATTATTTTGATCTTGTTGAAACTTTTTATCACATGAAAGTAAAATACTGTACGCTTGTTACTGAAGCATATATATATAAAAAGACAGGATTCCAGGATAATATATTATTTATATTTTTGATAATTAGCATTTATAATTCATAAAGTGCATTAGTTAAATTTTTCAACCATTAATTTTAAATTAAAAAAAAAAGGAGAATGACGATGCACTGATCAGATATTATCAGTAATGTAAAATTCCGTATACATTATATGCCAATGGAAATTTTCTTGTTAATTTGTGATAATTAAAAACACTAATAGGAAAAAATGAGCATAAAGTCATAAAATTTATTTTATTTTTTTCTTTCGATAATTCATATTTCATTATTGTTACGATTTATAGATTTATAGAACAAGTCACGAAATCTAAGTTTATCTAAATAATTAATCATAAATTCTTTAAGCGCTGAAATGTAAGATGTAAGCAAACATTTCCAATTGCCTGTTAAAGAAAAAATATATTTTTTTATTTATTTTAAACACTTTTCTAATATTTTCAACTTATAAACTTCTTAACTTTCTGTTGCCTATAATATCTATTTTAAAAAGTTGCCATTGTCCATGCAGCAAAATATCGTTTAAGAACATTAATTGGAAAAAAAAATCGATACGAAATTACCTCCATTAAAAACTGCTAAAAGCAAACAAAAACATTTTTCTCGTATTTATCTTCCACTCTAGCAATAGTTTCTCTATCATTTATATAAAACTCGATCGATTGTAGATTTTTTTTTTTTTTTTAAATGCAGAAATAACATTCTGCTACCTTGAATCAAGTTTTAAAACTTAAATTCTAGGTCGTTGATTGTTTATGAGAAAAATCTGACGTAAACCAATAATAATCTAAGTGATACGTTCTGTTTATTTATTAAAATCAATGCAACACCATTAAAATTTTTTTTTAAATAATAAACGTATCGTTAGTATGTTTTTGACATAAATTTTTATTTTAATTAAAATAAAATATATTTTTTATGTGGGCGTGAAACAAATTTAAATATATATATATATACTGTATATATATTTAAATTTGTTTCACGCCCACATAAAGATACAAATAAAAATATATTAAACATGCCATTTTTAATTAAAAACCGAAAGAAAGTTTAATGAATTTTGCCAGGCAAAAAGTATAATAAAACTAAACTGCTTAATTTATCTTATTAATCTTGACTATTTTTAAAAATAAAAGATTAAAAAAAAAAACAGTATAAATCATATTTTCGATCGAAAATAATTTTTTTTTCTTCAAAAATTTTATTTTATAATTATCTTATCACAACTTTATTAAATGTAGCTTATTTATGTATCATAGTACAGTATATTGACTTCTGAATGTGGTAATTTCGGAAGTTTCGAAAACTAGCGATCATTTTAGCAGATTTTTTTTTTTTTTGCAAGTTTCTTAATTTTGCAAGTCAAAAATTATCGTGATTTTAGTAGGAATATACGGCTTTAATTAACTTTATTAACGCTATTTTACGTGATTACAGTTCACGTTCACGAAACTCGGATCGACAGCTGTTGCCATCTGTGGACTGTTCTCTTAAATTAGCCGCTAATCGTTTCTTAATATAAAAAATTTCAAAATAGTTTAGTGCGATTATACGTAGAAGATTATACGAATAAAAAATTTCATAATATTCGAAAAACACGAATAAATGATTTTTCTGTTAATTTTTATGGTAAAACTATAAATAAATACGTTTTATTCGCATTTTAAACACGTCCGAATAAAAGTTGTCGTAAAACGAAAACATGAATATTATATGAGTAGCTAAACGAATCAATTTTATTCATAAATGATTGCATCTACTCAGAAGAATATTATGTTATAAGTGCTAATTAATCTTCTATATATAAACTTCGGTAAATAATTAATCTTCTATATATAAACTTCGGTAAATAATTAATCTAGTTAATAATTAACAATTGCAAATTAATTCATTTTTATCTATTGTTAAGCAAGCGAAAGGAAGTGTAATTGTATCGATTTTACGAATAAAAACCGTAAAAGTTTGTCGCGAATCTTTGAAAATTGAAAAATTTGACTTTCAAACTACTTCGATCATTGAAAAATAAATAAATAAAATATTGCTGCAATCTCTAACTTCTTCGTGTTATCAATCTGAATTAGTCAGATTTGAGTGAAGATTTTTCACTGTAAACGGGATATTTATTTAAATAACAATAAAACTGCACTTTAAAAGTAAAATTTAAGTATACACCCGCATAGAATAAATGCATAAATTGGTTAGATTGTATATATAGAGATGTTTCTCTATAAATCTAATTAATCATTTTCCGATTAAACAGTCATCTGAATATTCTCAAGGACTAGGTCATCAAAACATCTAGGAAATATTTATGTTTTTTTCTTTTTTTATCTTCGAATGATGAAATTAGGGAGCGCACCTCGGATATGGAAATACTGAAATTTACGACTTGAATTTAATCCCTTCAAGGTCTTTTAATACAGGAAAATTTTTTATAATAAATAATATTTCTTCTTTGTTTCCGTATAACAACGATAGAAGAGATAAGACCGAATAAAGTTAGTTGTTGAGTGTTATAAAAGGATTTTAATACCCGATTTCAGTACTCACGTATAACGCAGGCTACTTTCTTCAAAAATGACGCCAAACTGACGTCATAACTATGCTTGGCAATGGAATGCAGAATGATTACGATGTCAAGTTGACGTCATTTTTTAAGGTAAGCAAGGCAAGCGAGACGTTACAGGCAAGAACTCAAATGGGGCATGACTTTACGAAATCGATGGGTTACAAACTGGAATAAAAATGAATTCAGTTTTCGATAAAAATTATGTGTCGACCTTAAACTAAATTTATATAATTTCTACTGTTTTTGATAATTTTTCCCAAGTTAAATGCTGATCAGTAAGTTTATCTTCCCTTCCGATTGTTAGCTCTTCGCTAAGATTTAAACCTCCTGCTTATTTTAAAATTGAATTTCGTTAAAAATCCGTATAGACAGAATAAAATTGTTCGTATAAACGAAAAAAATTCGGACAGACATAGCGAATGACAGAAATTACCATATTTACTTCGAAAACGCAGAAAAAAAAAAATTGATTAGAGTAAGTTCCATTGTAGTGAGAGCACTCTTGACGATGCCAATGAATTTTTTATAGATTTTTAAAAAGTTTTCAGACATTTGGTCGAGAATCGAAGTTGAAAAGCAATTCGGTGTTAAAACGTTAAAAAAAAAAGAATTTATTGGCATTCTCGTATCTTCATCAATCATCGCAATAATAGATTTAGCTTCACAAAAAAAAAAAAAAAAATAAAAATAATAATAATAATAAAAATTAATACTTCTAACAAAGACAGGAAATGATCTAAAGATTGAAATCAGAAAACAATAGAAAATGTTAGAAATTTCATAACATTTTTTTTCCATATTTCATCATCAAATATTCGCATAAAGGTAAGTGCATTGTTCCTTTAAGATGAATGACTTCATAAAAACGTGTTCATCTATACTGTCACTAAGTGACACATTATACTTCTTCCTAATTATAATTGTCACTTCATCTGTCACAAAGAAAAACTGCAACGACCGATATCGTGTAATATCGATATTATTGCTACCAATTATTTATTGATAAGCGAATGAGTCAAAAATTCATCCATCTTTTATTATTTATTTTGTTTTAAAATTTAATTTTGTTACTGTTGCTTAGTATCAAACTTTTTTCCATCTTTTATTTTAGTACTAACAATTAATTATTAATAAATCAGTTCGTGTTTATACTTCTGTGCGTTTTATTTTCGCGACAACATTGGGGAAGTTAACATCGAATATTGCGCTTAATATTAAGAATAAATGGATCAAAATTTTTCCATAGAAACTACGTTTATGTATGTAATAAACGCGATAATAAAAATATTTTTAGAGCTTAATAGTGAGGCGAAAAAAATTATTAATGCAGCATCTCAAAAAATAAAATAAAATAAAATAACGCTTCGAGTCTTCGTTACAGTTAAAAAAACAAACTGCTTTTTTAAAATTAATTTTCTAGTCGTTTTATACGGATTTTGATGAATTTGAGTCGAAATGAATTCATGGATGCCATACAGTCGAATAATTTCTTGGCTGGTTGAAAATGTAGCAACATATAACCATTTTATGCAGCTGTTGAGCTTTCATTCATTATCGTTGCAACAATGTAACACGGATTAGTTGCAACAACCATTTCTATCTGCTACAAACAATTTTCAAAAATGAATAGATTGTAATTACATCGAATTAAATGGCTTCAGTTAATTATATTTTGCTATTTAATCGATTATACGATCACCTAACATCATTAAAAGTATCAAATAAAAATTCGATTTGAAATTTAATTAATGCCTTATAAATTAAATCTACTGTTTTTTTTTTATTATTATAAGAATGAAAGAGAAGAAAGGGAAAAAAAACCTTTTTTTCAACTGTTAAATTCCTATTCACACAATTAATTTTATTTAAAGTCGATTTTAATTTAATTAACTGCTCTGCTTTTGTGTAACCAACAAAAAATTTCGCAAAGAATTTCTTTTCATCGGCTATACAAAAAATTTTTCTCCTTTTAAGAAAATTTTCATTGTTTTTAATTTGTTTTATATTTATTATTTAAGATCATTATCAAAACGGATTTAAATCTTTTTAATTTGTTTTATATTTATTATTTAAGATCATTATCAAAACGGATTTAAATCTTTTTAATTTAATTAATTAATTAATTAAAAGATATATATAGGCCTATATATAAGTCTTTCATATATTTAAAGCTTTTGAAATTTTAAATCGATTAACATTAATAATAATAAATATGTTTAAAAATTATAAATAAAATTAAAATTTTTTACGTATAATATTTAAATCTATCAATTAATTCAAAATTTATTGAGACAACATGATGATCTCGTAAATCCGCCATACATTTTTATGTCTGTATGCTAATAATTTTAAAAATAACTGGTAAATCTTATGAAATTCGGTAGGAATCTTCTGCCTATGAAGATGTCTCAAGTGGATAAAATTCAACCGCTCTATCTCTTGCCTTTCGTAAGAGGCGACTAAATGGTTTTCTCTCTTCCTCTAGTGTCTTGTCATACTTTCGTATGCTAGAACCCTTTTAACCTTTTCTCTTGTTGCCATGCATTCTTCTTACTTCATCCTTCATCCTTTTGACAGTTAAAGCTACGTGTAAACCCGTTATTCCTTTTATTTGTCTGACTGTCATTGAAAGTTGCAACGAGCGATATCGCAGTTTCAATCCCATGGAATTAATGTATTTAAAAAATAAATATGTGTATTCAAACTTTTGCGTATTTTCTTTTGAATAAATTGATGATTTTTATATTAAACTTTAGCATATCCATTAAGTAACACTAATTTAGTACGTTTTATCCTCAGTCATTTAAAAATGGCGGACATCCAAACTTCCGACGATTTTCTCTAATGATTTTACAAAATTTTCATGGATTTCAATAGAAAATTCGTATTGCTGAAGAGGAATGCAGTTTTTAATATCTCATTGTAAATTATTTTAAAAAATAGCAGACATATTATAATAAATAAATAATTTTTTCCTGTTGAAAAATTAATATCAAAATTCCGATTAATCATAATTGAATCTTAATACGTGATATGAATTTTTTAAGCGTGCGTGTTTGCGTGATAACCTCTTTATATTTAAAAATATAAATTATTATATTAAATATGCATTTATATACACAACATTCTTTCTATTTCCACAGAAACAAACAAACTTGTATATTTACCTTTTGCTTCGATCTAATAAGAGTCTCTTGTCTGTCTGTCGTCTCTCCGATTCGAGTACTTCCCCATAACACAGATCCCATCCGAGAATAAGTAATGGCCATCAAGATCATTGGAATTACATAAGTTACTAAGAGAAAAACCACGTTGTACCTAGAAAATAGTAATAAAACAGTTAAATAAATTAAGTTTGCAATTATTTTTAATTATATCGACATTTTTGAGATTAATTTAATTAACATTTCTTCGTCGATTTGCATATTAAAGTTTTTGGAAATTTAATAGGTCGGCAGCGAAATTTTGTTTTGCGTGACTTAACAAGTGATATTAAGAAAGCTGACCTTGAGAAGATATTGTCTATCTTATCTTATATCAAAATCGTAATTTTGTTTAGTGTTTAGTAATCATCTATGACAGGATTATCATTATTTTATTTTTTTATAATAAGTTTATATATATTTTATTATTACTATTACATGATATTATTTTATTTTTTATAAAAGTAAACTCCTTATATTTTTCAGTTCATCAAGAAGAAAGTACAAAACATCTTAAAGCTGTTTTCTTTTATGGAATTAGTGAAAAAACATGATTTAAAAATGATGTTGAAATATATAAAAAGGAGATCTTTCATTGGATATGGTAGAATACAATATATCTCAGTTTAATTCACATAAATTTGCTTTGTGTACATATTAGGAGACTTGAAAAATCATCCAGATTTTTTCATATGAGAGCAAATTTTAATATAATGTATAATTCAGAAAAAGAGTTTAGAAAGTCCATAATGACATTGTTTGTAGAGTGAAAATGTAAATAAATAAATATATAAATATATATAACTTATATCTGAGTAGAATTGCTAAAAATTCTTAAAGCCGTTCCTCAATTCCACAATTTATGTATCGTGAAAAGAATCTAAACGAAAGAAAATTTATATTTTTGAAGTTACATACGTCAAACGTGACTATTATATAATATGAGATATATATATTCTATTTTTATTTGTGATATTTATTTTACAAGAGAGAACTGCTGATTTTCTGCTACTAAACTGTCGATATTGACTGCAAATTAAGTTTTCTCGAATCATTTTGATATTTTTATAATTTAATTTGGCGAATGCTTGCACCTAAGATGGATTTAGTTCTCCACATTAATTATTCAAATTTCTTAAAAAGGTTGAAAATTATATAAAACTAATTCGAATATATTTTCGTAGCCGTTTTCGACTTCACGCAAAAATCATAAATCAGTATAATATTTACGACTACAGTCGGATATAAATTTAGCCACTCGTCACCTTATCGCATTAAATATGACTACTTCTATAATTTAATCATGATTTTTATATCATAAAGGATTTCGTTAATCACCGTGACTATCTTTGTTTTGATCATAAAAAAGAATTACCCTATCTATCATAAATATCTTTCAATAGGCTATATCTTTATTAGTTTGTTTATTTTACGTGGGTTCTAACTTACGAGTTTAAAGTCGTTTAGGCATTATCAAGATTGTAACGCATCAAAAGCGATAACAATCGTTTAAAAAATGCGAATTTATGGAGTATCACGTCTGATTTTCAATGCATTTTTCTTCAAAATATTTATTTATGTAATGGAGAGTCAAATAAAATTTATTAATCGAATTTTATGTTTCATTGTTTAACGCAGGAGTTCGTTACACTTTTTCTTCCATTCTTAACTTTCTTTAACATTATTTATTTTCTTTGTTTGCATTTATGTTCACCAAGTCACATTTTCTAGTTTCAGTTGTATTTCAGCAGATTTTTAATTAATAAACATGAGGATTTCGATCGTATATGAGAAGGAAAATATGGAATATATTATCTATCGAGAAGCCAAGAAGAGAAATTAAAAAAAAAATTCATATATTTGTTTAACCGATCGTTAAATTAATACTAAATAAAATATTTTTATAAATTATTTATTTTAACTTCCTCCTTAAATAGCAAAAAATATCTAAACGTCTACACGATTTCTTGATGTTTAAATGCTGATAAACTTTATTATTAAAAATTTTCTGAGATGTTCAAATAAAATATTATATATATTACGAGAAAGTTATATTTTTAATATAATTTTATATTTATTTATTATCAAATAAGTTTCTGTCAAATATAAATTTTATTCAACAGATGCACCACATGGGTTCGATGCACTTTTAAACTTATCATTAATAAAATTTTTAATTAAAAAAAAATATATATATATATAAGTTAATTGATTTTCTGTAAAAAATGACTTTATAAATAATTCCAAATTTAAATGGAGTTTAATTCATTTTGTTGGAATAATTCGAGTTCTTAATGATCGTAGAGAAGTAGAGAAAGATTAATCAATATACGTATAACATTCTTGATTATTTCTCTTCCATTTATAAAATTTATTAGATACATCAAAATTATCATTAAATTTTCATAGTCAACGAAAATATGATGTAAATAAATCTACATTATCAATATATAGCTTAAAATAATTAAAAAAAAATCTAATAAAATAAAAAAATATGATTTTTTTAAATTAATTATTCTTATGCCCTTAACCATAATAATTTTAAAAATTCTTTTATATATATTTATATTCGAGCAATGACACTCGTTGCACAAACAGGAAATCTTTTTGTTGAATTAAATTTTATATACATTAACATCGAACTTACTGATAGCATTCGTTGATAAATTCAAGTAGCTGTTCTTATAACCTAACTTATCGATATTATTAATCAACATAACGCATTACTGAGCATAAATTTTTACCAATATTCTTTCTCTGATCTTCCCATATATCCGTCTGGCCACACCAGAAAGCACAGAGTCCTATTTTCTCCGAAGTTATAATTATACGATATAACTCTAGAATAAAGTAATGTAGGCAATGCTAATATTGTAGACATACACCAAATGCTGGCTATTATCAAGCAAACAGTCCTGCGAGACATACGTGGTGTCAATGGCCGAACTATCGCCATATATCTGAAAGAAAAAGAAGAAAGAGAGAAAAAAAAAAAGTAAATATGTTATCAATTGTAGGTCGTGATGACTGAATCGTAAATTAATTCTATAAATATATTTATTTATTAAATGATTGATTTAACAAAAGTTTGTGAAGTTGCGACACGCGTTTTATATTCTTTGTATAGTTTCGTAAGCGTGCCGATTGTCACGATTACTATTTTTGATAAACAAAGATGGTTCCTTAAATTATCTTAACCCGTTGGAACTTTCGCATTTGAACTTTAGAGTTACTAGACAGGTTTATCTACACATTATGAAGTTCAAGCATGAAGCAGGTCAAATAGTAGCTGTAGTCGAAGTTTAATATGTAAGCAATCAGAAATAACAGAATGTATATATTATAACATTCAAGGTCTTCTCAACATAATAATAATAATAATAATAAATAATAGTAATCGTTTATTCTTTCACGTTTGGTGTTGTATTATATACACATATTAATTTAATAATTTATAGAAATTTTTAAGGAAGTGAATGTTGTTCGGTTGAGCGGAAAAAAAACAAGAATGCGACAAAATTAACAGGAAAGTTTGATGCCCTATAATTCTCTTATGAAATCTCTTTCGACAGATTTGTTTATTATAGGAAAATTAAAAAAAAAATATCACTTTTAATGCGAATTTAGAACAATAATTTTTTGCGAATTGAAATATTTAGGTTCTATACTCGTGTAATAATTAGATAATTATTCGTAAATAGTTAAAAAATACTTCTAAATAAAAAGAAAAAATACAATTAGGAGTTAGAATAAACGATACGCGATTTTCTTAAATATATAAATCTAAAAAAAAATTCATTAAAAATATTTACAAAATAAATATTATTTTATTTTCTATTAAGATACATTATCGAAAATAACTATAGTAAATATACCCTGAAGTCGTAGCAGACTATTAGAAACTAATAGTCTGCAATGACTTCAGGGTATTGGGATGTAAGAAATCTCTGATAATGTAACAGAATAGAGACTTCTTCTGTTGTTATAGTTTGTCTTTATTGCAGTAACAGAGCATAAGCTAAATTCGAAAAGAAAAGTATTTTATATATATAAATGTTCAATTGATCGAATTAGCTGGAATTTTTTTAATAAAATTCCAACATATATTTATATTTTATATCTAAATATTTTTATAATTAATTGTATATAATGCAATCGCATTTTATTTTGGTGTAAAAAAGTAATGCTTTAATTTATATTTGTTATACAAATTTATAAATTATAATATCAGGTCATCCCAAAAGTTGGCATTGATCTGATCATTTTTATCGTTATGTTTTGAAAAGATATAAAATATAAATCAATTGCTAATTTAATCAAGTATATATTCACCGTTTGAATCAATAACACTTTTCCAACGTTGTGAAAACTTTAAAAATTCATAGACAAGCTGAGACATGTTTGAACAAATACAGTATAAAAAAAAGACATTACTTTTGGGATGATCTAATATTAAATCTTTTTGCTGTTTGTTAATTAGTTAATTAATTAATTAAATAGAGTGGGAATATAGTTCTTCGTTTAGTGTTAAAAATATCTTTGACGATACCGAAAGCAGGTAAACAATTTTTTATAAATTTACGATAAATAATTCGAATTCCATACTTGTTACTTAAATTTTGTTATTTTAATTACATTACTATGTTATTTGAAAAACAAAATCGTTTAGTATATTTCTTTTCTTTTCTTTTTTTTTTAAATAATAGTAAAAAATAATTTCATTAAATATCAAAATAAAAACGAACATCTCAAATCGATGCGATTTGAAATGTTTGTTTATTTTAGCAGCAGTAGTTCTAGGAAGAATTAATTACCTATTTTCCGAATGGTCCTTTATTTTGAATTGATTAAAGATATGGTATTGAAATATATATCCATAAAATCATCTTTAATAACATGTTTAATTCTATAAAAATCTATCAAATAGTTCGATAGTTATTATATAGGGAAAATTCAAAAGTTTGAACGTCCGCAATTTTTAAACAAACGAGTATATAATGTTAATTAATTTTACTTTAAATTAAAATTTAATGACTTGGTTATTTTTTTGATTCTCATAAAAATCAAACGAATAGTTCAAAAGTTATAGGATGAAACTCAAAATTTGAACATACTCCATGTTTTAAATGGCTACCTAATATACTAATCTCAGTTAATATATATTTATTTTCTACTTTCTATATTTAGTAGAAAGTCGAATCGTTAAAAACCGAGATAACCTTTACCGATTCGACTTTCTACTAAGTATAATAATAATCTAATAATTAGTTCATAATATATTAAAATAGTATCTCAGAAGTTTGAACCTCTTTATTTTTAGCTGACTGAAAATAGAAAATTATATTATGTGACATCAATATAAACTTTAATAGCAAAATATTATTATTGAATTTAATGAAAATATACTGATTAGTTGAAAAATTATTAATGAAAACATATAAAGGAATAGACTGAAAATAGCAACTTTCAGGTTTTCTTTAGAACAAAATCTTGGTTTCAGATTTTCTGACGATTTTCCTCATTTTTGTAATTTTAATCATGTTAATTGAACTTTTAATTAACAAATTGTTTAATAAAGCGGTAGATAACATTAAGAAAAATGTCTCTGAAAGTGCCCTTTTAAATTTGTTTGTTTACTTTGTGGATTACTTCCCGTTCTGATATAATGGGATTTAGTATGCATTAGAAAATGAGGAAAGGACATGAAAAGTTCTATCTTCAGCCAATTTGTCTGTGTGTTTTCCCTAATAATTTTTCAACTAATCAGTATGTTTTCATTACAAGATCATTCTTTTTTCTTGCGAAAGAAATCTTGTAAGGTAATCTTGTAAGATTCTTTCATAAAAAAAGAAAATGATCTTGTAAGTCTCTCTTCTTGTTTCGGAAAGTAGGCTAATTAATCAATACATTCAAAGATTCTACAAAGTTTTTTTTTTTTAACAAATATATTTATAGAAAATACAATTAATTTAATGCATATATAATTAAAAATAAATTAAAATTTTATAAACACAATTTTTATAAATCGACATTAAATATTAAACACTTAAAAACTTCATTAGCAATTTCTTAGGAAAATAAAACGAAAATATTAATCGGTAAAGAAAATTTTAATATATGTGGTACATTATTCATTATTACTTTAAGTAGCATAATCTGATTTATTTCAAAGATATGATAAATCCATTTTTCCTTCCAACAAATTCGTTGTCAGAAAATTTTATTGATTTATTTCTAAATTAAAAGCATAATAACACCAATTTACATTATCTCACTTGACAAAAGCTTAACTATATTACGGAGATCATTTTGAAGCTTGAAACTTTCTAAATTTATTCTCCTAAGTCTGAAAGTTATCTGACGGATTTTCAATATAATATATCAGCATTCAATTACAGTATTTTTAAATTATCTTCGAAATAAATACCAGCCAAGAAGATAATATATTGTAGAAGATAATATATATTGTGATAATATATTGTATTTTAAATGATAAATTGCGACTGAATGAGGAACTTAATAGAAAATAATATATATTTTTATTATTATACAAATTTTTTATTAATGAAAAAGTAGCCAATAGATATAAAATTCAGTTTATGCAGCATATTCATTTAAATATTTGACATTATGAAAAGAAAGTTTATGATCTCGATACTTTAATAATTAATGCTAAAAATGTTATTTAACTTTTAATAAGATTGTTTTATGATAAATTTATTATGAATTTCCTCAAATTCTTAATTGTTGAAACAATAGCCATATTCAACGAAAAATTTCTTGTTTATTTCAACTGAATTTTCACTGAAAATTTTCTTTTTTTATACATATTTTTTCTGTGTAATCAAGTGCAATAGTTATTTTAGAGGAAACTTTTGAAGTGCATTGTTAAGGGTTCCTGTTTGATTAGTTTCTGTAAACATTTAGTGCTAATTTCTCTATTTTTGTATACGATCTTTATTTAAATATTTTTTATTATATATAATAAAGTAATTTATAATTAAAAACTAGGAGAAATGTGACATTTTTTTTCTCCTTGTTTTGAAAATTCTGATATTATTCTTATCTCTGAGCCTTTGATAATCTAAACGATTCTTAATTTAAAAATAATCTAATAGTTTAGATATTTTTCAATTAAAAAGTTTTAATATATAGAATACATATAACCGAATTTATTATAATAAGATGACTAGGTTGTTTATTTTTATAGTAAAACGATTTTTATATTTAATGAATCAATGAAAGTCAGATTCAATAAACAATCTAAAATTGATTTCATAACTGAATAATGGATTAATAATAAAAAATAATAATCTAAAATACTCAGTTATGCCAATTTCACATAATTTTGTTTTCTTATCGTATTATAAATGTATACGCGCGAAAGACGTCTTATATATCTATAGAATTCTGTTCATCCAGCAGCGCGGCGCTTATTGGCGCATGACGCGAGCGAATCGCTTCCGCATCGCTCCAAGCAATTCATTTAAGAAGACACTTATTTTCAGAACTTAAATTTGAAATCGATCCGAGAAAAAAAAATTGAAATTCAGAAGCAAAATAAATGAAATTTTCTAACTACGAACAAAATACCAAACATAAAAAAAACTTTTGATTTTTAACATATCCTTTTGAAATTCAAATTTGATGAAGAGAGAAAAGTATTTTTTTTTTTTTCTTTTTTTGTAACATTTGATCAAAGAAACTATTCAAGTTATATTTTTAGAAAAGTTATGCTTAAAATAATTTTTATAAAAATACTAAAAATCGGTAATCAATCATCATCAATTGCGGATCTTTGAATGAACCGTGCTCTGAATGGCATCTGATCAGAAAATTTATTTATTTATTTATCTTATTTCTCGAATTAAATTCCTATTAATATATAGCAAACAGTAGTTTTCTTAATTTAAAATGATATTTCAAAAGATATCTATCTGTAGAAATCTTGACGCACAAAGATCGATTATAGTAATAAATCATTCGATCGATCGAACCGCACAAAGTTCGATAAGTAGTAACAACAGTACTGTAGTCAACTAGAAAGTTTATAAAGGTTATAAATTATTGAAACTAATTAATATCTAAAAGCATAAACGCATTAATTAACAGATTTTTCCTCTCATGAATCGTTGATTAATAAATATTGCATTTATTTAGATTCTTAAGTGTACAGTTAGTTAGCATAGTTAGATAATCTCTGCTGAATATATTTAAGAATAACATTAATTATGTAAGACAGATCAGAAAACTAATAAATACATTATTAAATAACTAATTTAAATGTTTCTTGATCGATTCAGAACATTCGCAGAACGATTAAGAACTATAAAATTGATCATTGATCCAATGTTTCGAAGACCAACTGCAGTGATCAGCATCATAAAAACTTTACATTGAAGGCATATCTACTTTAAACGGAAGGATATCAATAATCACTAATATCTTAAATATTTTTGATGTTCATGTTCTTATTACTAACTACAGTAAGTCACACATATCTAATTAATTAAACATTTTTTTTTTTTTGTAAATTATATCATCGACTTAGCTTTATTGTATATCAATAAAAATGCAATTAACTAAAATCTTCAATAAAGAAAAATTTATACTAAATTTTTAGATAGAAAAAATATAATTTAGGTATTAGTTAATTTATTTTTTGGAAATATTTTTCTCCGAATTAAAAAAAACTAAAAGATGAAAGTTTATTGATTTATTTATAATTTGATTAACCTCAATCCAAAGGATTTGTAAAATTCTTATGAATTTTTTAAATCTTGTTATTATTAACAACTCGTGTTTATTAAGAATTACTCCAAAATATCTATGTAAAAAAATAAATTAAAATATAATGCTGACAAATTAAAATATCTACTGCAACCTGAGAGTGGCTACAGTATTTCATTTCGTTATTTTTCTTAAACTATGTAACTAATAAACTGTAGAAAATATTTTTTTTTATTTAAAATTTTGTCTGAAAAATGCTTTCTGTGCCAATATTTGAATATATATTGATGTTCTTTATTGTACAACATTCGTAGTACACATTGTATAATAAAGGGAACATCTATATTCCAAATATGGTCGAAATGAGTTGAATGATATAATCTGTAGATATCTTTCGAGAGAAGAAATCCTCCTTCTCTATTTCCCTATATTTTGGCTAGATTAAGCCCAAATTTTCAGTGATCTATGAAGCATCTAAGTTCAAAATTTGGTCGAAAACAGTTGAACAATGCGATCAATATAACTATTTTCAGAAAAAGATATTTTATCCTCCTTTTATTTTTCTCTTGAGTGTGTGGTGAAACATTAAAGAATTTTTTAAGTAATTCAAGAAACACGTACCAAATTCCAAATTTTAAACATATTACAAATTTCGTCCAAATCGGGTGAATGGTGGACTTTAAAGATCTCTGTATAAGGAGAAATACAACACTTTTTTTTGCCGATGCTTTCAAAATAGCATATATCGGCAAATTTCTTTTATTTATTAGACTTTAAACTTTCGAATTCGGAATTTTATGTCCTATTGAATACTTCTGTTGAATACGAATGTCAGATTAAAAATGTTCAACATAAAACGAAAGTTACAGAGATTTGAATTTCTATCGTAATGATTCTTCTGATAAGTAAGTGATAGTGGTAGTGTGCTTTTTTTTGGAATCACTACCATGCCCCTCGATGCTAAGAAAAAAAAATCTATCAGCAACTCACTATTGTTATTATTACTACGGATTTTGGGAAAAATATCTACTATACGGGTTCTTAAGATTTTCCTACCTAATGGATTTACATTTCTAGAAGAAAATGTTAGAATTAGAGCTGTAATAAACATTCATTCCTTTTTTAATATTATTGCTCATATGCATTCAAATACATTTGGAAGACAAATCTTATTTTACAACGTGATGCATATTTCCATTTATTCATGCTATTTTCCCATTTTTTTTAGTTATCATCCATTGTTAAAATCCACAGAAGTTTATGATGCATTCGAAAAATTAGATTTATTTGGGATAAAAATATACAACTGTATTTTTTCATATTTAAATATTCATTAATTTATCATATATATATTTTTTATTTCTATGTATATATTCTTTTCCCTTTAATCTAGATTAAATTAAATTTTTATTAGAATTAATGTAGTTTATGATTCTTTTTTTGTATGATAACTACACGATATTTACCATATACGAACAACACGATAGATATTTATCGATATCGTTGAACATAATTAATCGTAATTTAAAATCGATTTCTCTAGCAAATTTAACTTTGATATCAGAAAAAAACATTTTACTAGTAATATATTAATTCAATTCAATAATTAGTTAATTACTCGTCATCAATGGAAAACAATTTGGATTTAATAAATATAATTTATCGATGTGCAAATATATATATTTTCCTCATTATTATCTATGTAAACAGAAATTCCGATTACGATAAAAGCAGTTACTTTTCTAGATTGCGAATTTCTGATGTACCTTTTCGTTAAATAACAGCGTAATCAAATTTATTGAAAAACTACTAAAATGTCTTTTATCTAATGTTGAAATATCTAACCAACATCTCGATCCTTTTATGAGATTCTTTCGTAATTATTTTGAGTCTTTCCTAGAGATATCTTCTCAATCAAATATTTAATATTTGCGTTAATGGTACTGGAATATTATAACCTGACATTAATACAAATAGCAGTTCTGTTCGAATATAACGAGAGGTAAACAGATTTCAGTACGCTAGTGATGCTATGGTATTTTTAACAATTATTTTAATACGCAAAAAAATAATGATACTCTTAAGATTTCGAAGTTAATATGAGAAATAATAAACTTTTTAATAATCTAAATTAAATTTCTCAACGATACGATAACGATACGATATTTACGATATACGAACAAAACGATACGATATATATCGATATCGTTTAACAGAATTAATTGCAATTTGAAATCGAATTCTCTAGCAAATTTATTTGAATTCAAAATCAATGAAACTCTTAAGTTTTCGAAATTAATATGGAAAATAATAAATTTTCTTAATAATCTAGATCAAATTAAATTTCTTATCAGAATTATATTTCTCAACGATATGATATTTATCGATATACGAAGAACGATACGATATTTATCGACATACGAAGAACGATATGATATTTATCGACATACGAAGAACGATACGATATTTATCGATATCGTTTCAACAGAATTAATCGTAATTTGAAATCGATTTCTCCAGCAATTTTGTTTAATATGATTTGCTAAAATTAAAATCGATAATTTTAATCACTCCTTATAAAATTTATAACGAGATTGCTTTCGATGTTTGCTTATAATGTCCAGTTTGATTTAAGCCGTTGGATTACCAGAAATAGCCAGAAAGATCGGAGAATAACTGCTAAGAAGATTTAAGAAATCTGTTATTAAGTCTACTTAATAGTTTCCAAAATTTCATGAACATATAATCTAAGTTTTCAATTAAAACAAAGAGGATCAAGTATCAAATTAATTGTTAAAAATTTTTTTGGCATATATTCCCCTACTACACATTGTGTTCGCATCAATCGTTAATAATTATTTAATTAGTAAGCAATTAAAATATTTACATTATAAATTACTGAGCGATATAATTCATCGATAATACTTTAATTAAGATTAAATTTGCAATAATGCGCTTTAACAAAAAGAAGAATTTTCTATGAAAATATGTTATTTAATTCTAAATTTTGATTTTATTCCGCAATATTATTTTGTTTCGAATACCTTAAAGTTAGAAAGATACAATATTGCTATTTACTTAATAAAAAAAAATAAAATTGCCCTTAGGTTATTCTGAGCATTTAAATGCAGAAAAAGAATATATATACTGTATATATATATAATTTAAATTCTTTAAGGAATTAAAGTTTCTGTTCTGGTTTGAAGATCACATCCATCTGTCATTGTTAAATGCTTAATTTAATCTTCGTTTCTTTATTAAATCTTGAGATTTAAACAGAAAATAAAGAAACTTGGAACTTGTTTAAATACTGAAAGTTTTAATGGGATAGTAAAGTATTTAAATTAAATAAAAATAAATTCCTATAATTTAATTTTTTTTTAATTAGGTTAAATTATAAAATAAATCGATTTATTTCGAATTTTAACCCTTCAATCTTGATAATTTCAGCATAAAAAAAAATCGTTCTTTCAGCATCATTCTTGATATCATCATCGTCCTTTGTTAAGGATAAATTTTCTTTTTTAATATTAAAATTTGTATTAACTTAAATTATAGTTATTACTGAATAATTTTTATGATAATGACATTAAAAATGTGATAGTCGTTATTTTTATTAAAAAAATAATAATAATAAACTAGTAGAAAGATATTTTTATGTTACGCTGTTGGAATTTATTTTGACATTTTCGGCAGTAATTGCTTCAGAAACTTTCCCTCAAACCTTTCGAAACATAGAAGTCGGTAAATTACCGATTCAAGCTATATCTGTACGGCATATAGAATAATAATAATTCTAGAATTGTGTTCCAAATTACCATTTTTCTTTTCTCTTTTTTTATCGCTTGAATGCTTGATAACAAAAGAATTAAAAAAGAACAGAAATTGCATACCAATTTATGTCAAAAAATTTTTTTTAACGATATCTACAAACACTTCGTTGGTATGCACATGACATAAATAAAGTCTGTTTAATCAGTCTTTCAGAATAAATAAATCTGTTTAATCCAAGACATTAAACTAGAATTTTTCTTTGGAATTTTTATTAAGATAAAAATCTATTTTACCTTAACAAATTTTATTTTTATATAAATTTTTTAAATAAAATCGTGGATTATAAGTATTAAAAATCCTTTAAAAATAATCGAAGAGCGATTACATAATTATATTTATGTATTTTTTGATTCTTTCTTTAAAAATCTTATTGATTATTATCTTTAAATATATATTTTTGATACGTGAGTGCATGTTTTATTCATCGCTAAATTTTCAAAAAATAAAAGACTTAAATTAGTCTTTTATTATATAAATCAAGTCAAAATATCTAAAAAAAATTTTTTTTTTATAAACGTGATTCTTTTTATATCATTACTATACATATTTATGTCAGCCCTTGAAACGTAAATCTACCTTGACCTTTGTGCTGCACTATGAAGACGAGTATTCTAGCGAGAAAACTATCAAGATCTATGATAAAAAAGAAAGTCGAGTATCAGTAGAAAAAGATATCAATCCACTTGAAAAAGTAAACAGGGGGGGAAAGTTTAAAACTGTTTGAAAGAATTTACATTTTCATCTTTCCAATGTACTTATTGTTAAAAGAATCATTATAGGGCCTAAAAGTATTGTTATAATTTAAATTGTGTTTTTTATAATAGGTAAAAAATTGTTTTGTAAATTTTATATGCTTAATTAAAGAAGTTTTAAAGATTACTTTCGTACGTGTAACAATCTATTTTATATAAAAATTATTCAAAAGTTAATAGACGAGACAGGAGGAAGAAAAAAAAAAAAAAAAAAAACTCGATTTAGCCACGAGCGATGTAACGTTTTCAACAACAACAACAACAACAAAAAAAAAAACTTACCTATCTATGCTCATAACCATCATAGTAAAAATAGATGTCGAAACGGTGACATTACCAACAAAACCATTAAATATGCAATAAGCAAGACCAAACGGCCAGTGACTTTGTAACATAAACACAAAATTAAATATGACATTAAAAGTTGCCATCATAAAGTCAGCAATTGCTAAGTTAAGTAAAAAATAATTGGTCACTGTCCTCATTCTTCGGTGTGCGATTATAATCCACATAATTATAGTGTTCCCTATCACAGCAACTGTTACCATAGTGCCAAAAACTAAACTCCATACTACTTGCTGCCACAAAGGTAAGACGTAAGGTCTCGTAGCGTTAACACGTATAATGTCCGACGCGTGTTCGATTTGACTTAAAGTATAGTTCGAATCCATCGATGAATAGGTCATTGTTTAATCGTTGTCCACAGTTCGTAACATGGGTGTGGTAGTTATAAGAAATATTTGAGCGATGGTCGGATCGATCAAATCGGCGCTAAACTATATCCAACCTGCTTGTCGAGCGGTCGAGAGACGACTGATAACTTCCCTCAGATCTGACTACTACATAGTTGCTACAACATAACTTGTCCAACATTTCGAGCATGCGCCTTTTGTTTGTATTGGAATGCCAATCACGCAGTAGAAAAACCTCTGTTGTAGTGTGATTTGAAGATTCTTTATCCAGAGTCGTTACTGAATTATAAATTATTATAAATATATTTTTTTTATTATTAGAACACTTTTAAAAGATATTTTCGATTATCTAATACATTTTATATGTATAATAATCGATTTAAAAAATATTTTTAAGAATTATAGTAGCAGGAATTTAACATTCGACGAGCGATTGTGTGATTAAAAAAATTATTTTTAATAATGAATAATTATCGAAAATATAACTTTATTCATGTTTAAATATCGAAAAAAACGATGGGGAGATTATTAAAATTAAATCGCATCTCGTTAATATTTTATAAAGGGTGGAGATTTTATATAAATTACCGAAAGTCTTCCGCTTTAAATAATACAATTTAGATACTTCTTTAAAGCAGAATTCAATAAAAAATATACTTTTAAGACGGCAGTTTCGTCAACAATAGTGGAAATACCAAAACTATTGTTAGGTTTTTTCCCCCTTCCGAAAAATAAAACGGTTTTTAAATTAACTTATGTAACGTATAAGCCGTAATGCAATAGTCTAGCAATACTTATGTTATGGAGATAACGTCGGAAGAATTTTCCTACCCTTTAACGCGTTAATGAATCTCGTTGTTGGCTTTAAACGAAGACCAGTTTAACGTTAAATCGATAAGTATATTTTTGATGAAATTATGTTTAAGTTTTATAGACGATAATTAAGAAAATTATAAAGTTTTGATTAAGTATTTCATTATTTTATTACTGAATCTTTTAAAGACTGGCAATTGTTCAAGGTTTTACTCGTTTTCCTCTTGTTAAGTAACGTCCTTATCTATAAAACAGTGATATATATCGTTGGTTATTATATATGCAGCATTTTGTTCTTTCGCATTCGTACTTAAAATATTTATTCTTAGAATAGATTACGAATACAATTAAATTTTTAAAATTTGGCTTCCCGACAATTGTATTTGTTTCGTTATTATGAGATATTTTATGCTAATTTAATGATGATTTTAAAAAATGATCAAACTTTATAATTCGTTAAATTTCAATTCGTACTGGTAACCTTGATTATATGCAAAAAAAACCTTCTAGTCTCTGTTGTTACCACTGCAAATATACTTGGCACGTTAGTGTTTCCAGTTATTTTAAAAAAGATCTTAATAACATGCACTGATAATTTAAATAACCACAATACAAGAAGAAAACTGACAGTTCTGCATATTTATATTGATTTAATAAGATGATTTTACAGAAGTAATAAACCGTATTTATTATATAACCGAAAAAATAAGCCGTATTTTTATATAAAAATAAGTTAAATATTTTTTAAATATTATTTTAACTATATATGTACTAAAAATATATATATTTTTAAATCGTATATAATATTAATATATAAATGTGTTCGTGTGTGTAATATATATGCAGTGATGGCAAAAATAATTGCATCACACTTCATATGTGGTAAATTGCTAGAATAAATTGGTAACGAATTATCTCTGAATAATGTAGAAATGTATATAAGCAATTTTCATTTCATTTATTTTTTTTATTGAATAACTAATGAAATAATGAATATCTTCTTTTGATCTTGTATAAATTACCGAATATAGAAAATTCTATAAAGATAAATATATAAAAGAATATATTCTCAATACATTATTAGATGTAATTTTGTTATCGAACTTTTCTAGTCAAAGAATTATCATTAAATAAACGTACAGTACTGTAGAAACAGGAATTAATATTAACATTATCATATATTTTATAGTGTGATGCAATTATTTTGGCCGCCACTGCATATATTTAACTTAAAATACTGCTTACGTAATTAGAAATTTTATAAGTCTATAAAACAAACAATTTTTCCCTCATATAGTAAACACTTTGCTATGGACAACCGAGAATTTAGAATGTTTTTTTTATATGCTTGAAGAACTTTTTATCAAACAAAAAATACTGAGTTATATTATAAAGAAGGAGAGAATTATCTTTTACTCGATATTGATTGACAGTAAACTTTTTCCAGTTTAAAAAAAAAGTTTTAATTCAAATATTTATTCTCGATAAGTTGGAAGTTAATTAAATTATAACAATATAATTTAATTTTATAATATTAATGGAATAATTGTTTATAGCCATTAAAGTTATAAAATTCTTTACGTAGGTTAGAAAAGTCAAATAATATTTTTGCTATTAATATATTAATGTGTAATATTTATTCATGATTTTAATAATATTTTCTCTATCGTTCCATATGTTTAATATAATGAAAAAAATGTCTTTTATATTTTTTATGCTTTAAATATCAAATATATTTGAATCTATTAAAACTTAGGTTATTTATATATATTTTATATACTGCATTATATTTATTTTCTTTTGATTTTATAGCTTATTTAAAATTTAATTTAAACTTTATTTGAACAAAATTATTTTGCTTTTACTAATATATTTTTTACGTATATAATATTAAAAATAAAATTATGCTACCATAACGAGAATCGTTAAAACTTCTTACTTTAACCATTAGTATTTTTATTTTTTATTTTTTGTATTAAAGAAAATAAATTTCATAAAATTTTTCTTGAAATTTTTAAAAACATGTAAACAATTTATTAAAATTTATGATTTCAGCAGAGGTAAAAAAAAAAATAAATTTAGTGCATTTAAACTAATAAGTTTATGTTGTGTGGAAACTCTAAGGTATCGAATACATTTGCGATGGTAACAGCTGAGACCAGAAGAAAGGATATCATTTTTTAAAAAATTTATTTGTTCCGAAATAACATAATCTTTTGAGGAAAAATATTTCTTCTGTTTTACGTGGAGTGGGTTGAAAACTGATTATAAATATAAATTGAATGTTTATTATTTTGGACCCCGTACAAGAGAAGGACAAAACACTTCTACAACTAATTCCATAAAATTAGTGATCCATGATGCCAAAAAAAAAACCAACTTACAACTCGTTCTGCGTAAAACCGATGAGGGGATGTTTTCTTCGAATGCATTTTTTGAGGTACGGATGTGTATTTTGAAATAAATTAATTTGTTTTTTTAAGAAGCTAAAGTAGGTGGTAATTTCCTTCTTCTGATTCATTTGTAATCAGTACAGGTTAGTTTCTGAATGACTTTATAACATACTCTCCATTTTGTTTTATTAACAAGCTATAAAGGTATCAAGTTATTGAGGTATTAAAGGTAATATTAACATTCATTAAATGCCAGCGTTAAATGCATTAATAATTCTCATATTATGTTTAATGTAGGTTACACTTTGACTTAATTATAATCACACTGTAATCTATAACTATCAATAGCATCATAATTTAATAGGATTTTCTCTAAAAAGATAATTCATGTACTAACAGATATCACATGTTATATATGTTAGGTTTATTCTTTTTAAATATATGGCCATTAAAAAAATTAACCCATATATCATTTTATAAAGACATTATCAGAATAGGAAGACCACTAATTAGTTTATTTGTTAATTGAAATAAGATAATGTTGAATCCTGTTGTCATGCCGACATGGAACGTTTAATGTCAACTTTTTATGATATATTGACAACTGTTGGTAAAATGACAAGGAGAACGATTAACTTAACATTAGCAGTCAATATTTTATTGAACATTATCTTAATGTTTTTTAAATGGAATATAATTATATACCTTTGTTGCAATTACTTTAAATTTAAAATAACTTTTTACATTTGAAAAAATACTTACTCTGTAATTTGCAATTGAATTTGACGAAGTTAAAATACTATCTAATTTTCTTCAGGGCATAATGTTATAAAGGTAAAACTATAAAGAATTTTAATAATTTTCGAACGTATTAAACCGCAAATATTGTTTATTCTAGAGCAGAAAAACTTATTAATTCAAAACACGATTTTAACATCAAGCATTATTTAAACGTTATAAGTATTTGCATTTTTATTACTTATAATAAAATAAAATATGTTTAACTGTTGTTAATGTTTTTATTAAACGAACGTTTCTACTTTTCTTTCTTATGAAAATTTGGAATTCTTTGTAAATATTTATCGTACTTTGTCAGTAAAGAAAATAATTGATTGCACCCATTAAACTTTTGCTAGAAGCATTCATCATTTTTTTATGTTGTCTGAGCGTATCAAATTATATATTTTTCTCTGTTAAATTTTATATTATTTATTCAATATTAGTTATAAAAGCTATTTATTTTAATATCGCGAAGAATATAATAAAAAATAAATAAATAACAGAATTTGATGTTAAAATTGTGAATCAACATTCAGTTGCCTTTCTTTACCTTCATTATCTACAATATATAAACTGTATCTGTGTTTCTGTGAATTGTTTTGTATCAACTAACTTTTAGAAGAATATTTTAAAAAATAACAAAATTTAATACATTTATATTTATTAAGTTTACTTTTTAAAAATGCTAATGCAATTGTAAAATTGTTTATCTTTTTTTTATTCACTATTTCGTTTTCATGAAATAATGTGTATCATAATAGTAATAAAAATAATATTCAAAGTCTATATGTACATACAAACTCATATCTATTTTTGATTTTTTTCATTCTACAATGGAATAAACAAGATATATGAATGAAGTTCACCTGTTGTTTGTCAATACGATAACTCGTGAAAAATATCATCTGGATGAAATGAGGTTTACATGCATTATTGCATCCAGAAGCGAATCAAGTTATTGAAAACGATCAAAGTAAATTCATTATTACGTCGACTGCAATCATGTGATCTTTCTATTATTACGTTTTTAATCTTTCTGAAGACTGAAAATGATCAAAATCTTATTATTACGTCGATTGCAATCATGTGATCCTTTCTATTATTATGATTTTAATATTTTTGAAACTGAAAATGATCAAAATCTTATTATTACATCGATTGCAATCATACGATCTTTTCTATTATTACGACTTTAATCTTTCTGAAGACTGAAAATGATCAAATTATAATTATTATTACGTCGGAAATAACAATTCGATTTTGATTATTTTTAGTATTCAAAAAGATATCGATTCGGAATTATGGAAAAAATTAAATAATCAATTAATAATAATCATGATTTAATAAATCTGGAATGTTTCCAACCGACAGATATAACAATAAATAAATAATTCGCAAAAATATTTGGTGTTTTTTTTTACTTTTGCTAAAATTTCTAATGGAAATAACAAACAAAACAATATTTCAAAACTTAGTTATTGCTGTTCAAAGATTTTCAATATCAAAACTAAAATAAATTTTAGAAGACAAACCTGAATCTTATTCAGAAGTAGAGAATCAGTACTGTTTTATGAGTAGCATGCCTTAAATCTTTAATCTCAGCAAGTAACATTTCCGGGAAAACATTTTGTTTATCTTCAATTCGTGAACTAGTTATACAAGAGAAACATTTTTAAATTATAAAAATATTTTATATTTTTCATGATTCTCGAAAGTATTGCTCGGAAATATTACAAACTTAGATTTCTATAAAGTAACCATTTTTTTTTTAAGTAACTAAGCATGTATTAGAAAATAAGCAAACATTAATTTGTTTTCTTTAATATATATAAATATAAGTAAAATAATAATTTTGTAGACACCTTTATTTAAGTAAACAAACCGTCAAGAAAATATTTCTAATTTATTTGTCTCATCTTCCAGCGAATGCCATATATAGAATCAGTTTTACTTTATGTTCTACTTTTCTGGCTTAATCTTCAATGTAAGTACTAAGAAAATGTGCTGTAACACATCGCCTTGCGGCTAATGATAACTAAGATAAGTTAATTATCATTAATATAACTCTATTTGAGTATTCAGTCAGTTTTATCACTCTTAGAGAACATATTATATCCAATAAAAAAGTGGAACTGCGGTTATTCCTGTAACACAAATGAACTACTGTACGTTTCTGAAAGAAATGAAAAAGAAATATTTATATGTCAGTAATCTATTTTTTACGTTAAATTATTTTATTTTAATAATGATAATCAGAAACTTTAACTGTATACATTTCTAGATTTATTTTAACAGAATAAAATGGATGCTGAATTTATTTAGATGTAAATTAAATTTATTTTAAGGTAAAATTCAAGTAATGGAATCCAAAATAGCAAAAGCCAGTGAGATGCAAAATAAATTTAGTGGTGAAGATTGAATAATGTACTACAGTTTTTTTAATGGAGCAGATTTTAATTCAATCAGTATTGCAAAGAATTTTAATAAGAAACTAATACAAACTGATAGGAAAATCTATTTTACCTTATAGGTAAACCTTTCTTGGGTTAAATATGGAAGCAAAAGTACTAGCTGTCATTTCCTAAAAATGAAGTCATTGACTGTACAAAAGAAAAAGAGAAGATAACAGTTAAACATGATAAAACACCTTTTTATGACAAATCAGGTGGACGAATAGGAGATACTGGAAAGTTTCTTATCAACCTAGAGATTCGAATTTTTAAGATTTCGAGTGACTTTTCGAGGAAAGTATTCAATCAGGTGTACTGCACTAAATTTGGACTGTCAAATAAAAAACTAGAGCGGTTTGAAAATAGCAAAAATCAATGAAACGTTTTTTTCGTTTCCCCTTCTCTGCAGATAGCTCTGTGGATTAGCATTGATCAACCGATTTTGAACAAATTTGATCTACATCGTATCTTGTTCATTCGAAATCCGCTGAATATCACAATTGGAATCAAAATAAAGAGCATATTTAATGATACATTTCGAAACATTCTCATAAAAATTCTCTTATAAAATAAAAGGCTTTTTTTAGTGAAACTGTTTATATTTAAAAAATAAAGGATATCTTTTCAAAAATACCAAATAATTGGCCAAAAATTAACCAAATATAGTAATAAGAAATATAAATATTTTATATATTTTAGAAGCAGTTTCTATGTTGACGATTTAAAGAAAATAATAAAAAAATTAATACATCAAAAATTCCTCTCTAAATTGCAGTAAATCTCATCTATTTATACAAAAAAAATAAATAAATAAATAAACAAACAAATATCATTGATCATTCAACGATTAAGATGATTGATGATTTTAAGGATGATTCCTCGTCATACAAATCTTTAATGTTGAAGAAGTTATATCGGAATTTTAATATTCATTCTCATATATGAATGAAAAAACTAAGAACCATTATAAAAATTATAAAAAATTATTAGGTGAATGAAAGAAGATTTTCATAAATAAATTCTGATTAATATTACATTTTAACATTTTTAACAATGCATAGTTATCATATAAAAAATTATCTACTACATTTATCGAAATTTTTTGAATTAATTAAGCTAATTATTACTTCAAACCAAAATAATTTAAAATTCATTCGAAACAGTCAATTATTAAATTAAAACTGTAAAATTAAAATGATTTTTCTCTCATTCTATTTAAATAATTTGACTTTAATTAAAAATTTGAATTTAATTATTTATAAGGTAGTAATTAATTAGATTACAATTCAAATAAAGTTTAATCACATAAATAGAAATCATTTAATAATAGTATATAAAAGAAAATGTAATGTTTTAATATCATATAAAGTAAGATAATAAAAAGTTAAAGAAAATAAATATTATTAGAGTAATAGAGTTAATAAAAAAGCAAGATAAATATTATATACTCGTAATTCACTTTGAATGATAATGGAATAAAGTGTTTTGACTTGTGAATCAATATATCTGTAGGAGTCATACATATGACTCTATACTATAAAAATTTATATGATGTTTAATTTTTTTATTGTTAAATTAAGCTAAGTTTTATTGGAGATAAAAATTTCTATATTGTTTTTTAAATTTAATAATAAAAGTACAGAAATATAGAAATTGTTAAGCTCTCAGTTAAACAGTTATATCTGAAGTAATTTTATTTTTCCTAACATAAAGGACAAGTTTAATTAATTAAGAAAGAAACAATTACATTTATAATTAAAGTAATTATATATAATTGCACTATATTTAAGTTTTGTGCAATCTTTTTTAACCAAGATATATATTGCTATTAGGCCTAATTTTCATCAACATCTCCACATCGTTCCCTTTAAAAACGATGGATATTCAAAATTTTGTAAAGGAGAACATGTGGAGACACGATAAAAATTATCAGTCGTATATCTTGGATAAAAAAGGAACGATTGTATAAAATCTGAATGTTTCTTCAATGTTTATTCTTGCGGCACTTTTCGGACGGACTGACAGTAAGATAAATGGAAAAAGTAATTACATAAGAAAATCGATGTAAAAATAGAGTATATCTAAATTTCTTTCACATGATTGTAATGTTATATGTCTATGTTAAATGACTTTTTTAAATATATATCGGCCAATATAAAGTTTTTTTCAGTGGCCGCAATCTTGTAACAAAATTAAATACACGTACAAAATTAATGGACGCGTATAAACTGCAATTAAAATTTGAATGCGATGCAATCTTATGTAATTAAGCTTACTTTTTCTGCTGTGTGCACAGTCAGGCCATTCTCAAATATCTCAAAAACAATACATCACAGG
>WUQG02031537.1:0-11007 GCA_011317285.2 Androctonus mauritanicus
GTATCGCTAGTTATTTTAATAAATGATCTTGCGCATTTATAGAGATGAACATTTTTATTAGGATATAAAATAAAAAAGCATAAAATGAATAAAAATAGTACATAATAAAATACATAAAAATCACAGAAGATAATAATAATAGGTTCATGTTTTATTTATTGCCTTAAAAATATATTTTTTTATTGCTCCGCGCTTCTTGCCTTTTCATCGTCGTCTTGAACTGTTTGCAACCATTTTTTATAGTTTCACGGACCACAGTTTAAGAACCTATGTTTTAGACAAATAGAATTCAATCAAATTAATTTAAAAAAAAATCTTTGCAACACTATTCGTATACAAGAATAAATCATCTTTATATACAGTCTAAAATAACATATAATATTTAGTCATATTTATTGGATTAAATTCGCGTAGGTAATTAATGGTCAATATTTATCAACTATAACATCATTATTACAAACACTATACGGCCGATCAGCTCTGATTTCAAATATGTTTATAGTCTACTATAAAAGTAAACACTGCATATTAAATTCGTAATTAAATAATATTAAATTAATAAGAGCGGTGATATTGTTTTGCACCTGGACGACCAACCCAGAAACGCCCCTGGGCATTGCTGTCATTGAAAAATACGGAATTGATCATGTTCAGCATATATATCACGTAACTTCTCAGCCCTGATACTACGAAACATAATCATGTTTAAAAGACACTTGATAATAAATCGGCTAGCAAGCATTTTTTAAAGACAAATCAAAAATGTTTTCGCTGCTAAACCTCGAAATTTTAAATGCAGAAAGTTTAACATTATTAAGACAACATCGATGAAGCAATGGACGAAACAGTAGAGGCATTTTATAAAACTAAAATTGCTCATCTGTTAAAATCAAGAAAGTACAAAATTGGAAAAAATTTTATGAAGTTTTATTTATTGTAGAATATTGAAAATAAGTAATGTATTTGATTAAAAAAGCGAGAATAAATTAATGAAAATTTTGCTTTTCGACAAGTCTATGAAATATTGCATTTGATGACCGGCAGATCTTACTTAAATTTCAAATTGTTGAAACAGTGAAAGATTTCAAAAATCAGTACAATGATATCATTAATGAAATATAATGTGGTAAAATCCGATAAACGAACAATTTATGTTTGGTCATAAACGTTATGATTTCGCGTGAAAATTCAGTTTTTTTAATAATTAGTCTGTGTGTAAATAAGTTCAATATATTTGCTCTTCCACTGAATTTAAGATATTGGTAAAAGAAAAAATTCCGTATTAATTATGACTCATTGTCTATTAAAGTATTTTCAAATGATCTAAATGACTAATTTCCCATCACAAGTTATCAATTTTATGAATAACAGCGCTTTAGATATAAAATTTTTTGCGGGATCTTTAAGTTGATTATATATATTATCTTTCTAATATTTTATATTACATAAAATATTAAAACAAAGTACAATCTTTCGAAAGAAAACAGGTTTTCGAGATGTTTCGAATTAAAAAGATATAATGACAATTTTCCTCGTGTAATAGCAGAAAAATTTATCATGCTTTTTTATATCAAATACTTTAATTTTCGCTATTATATCTTAAGGATATTTTTGAAGTTGCAAGAAAAATATACTTAAGACGTTATGCACCACAATGCCATACCGAAAATAAGAACTTTGGAAAATTTATCAAAAACAAAAACAGATGACTATCTATTAATCGTTTCTGAACTTTTCATTACAGATTGAAAATAAACATTTATAAAATTCCTTTGTAAACAGAATGGAAACAATAAAATTGTTTTCTCCTTGACGACAAATTCATCTGTTGTTTTCAAACTAAACTTTTCTAGTAAATCTTTTATATTATAACTTGTTACGAAGCATATAATTTTTACATTCATTGTTTCTTAATATTCTTCCAGAACAGAAACGGTTTCAATTATCAGCGTCAAGTTTGTAAAAATAAAATAAAAATAAAAAAAAACTGAATTTTGCAAAATTATGATAAGAACTTAAATAGATTTAAATATGAAAGATAATTTCCAATACTCAAACTTGAAATTTTAGTTGAAATGTTTTCATTTTACTTCAAGATTGGAAACAAAGCTATTAAATAAGCATTTCAAATTTAGTTATAAACTAATGAAGATCGATTAATCGATTATACAGTCTTTTCCGTTAGTTTCACTTTTGATAACTTTCAAAAGTCTTAGTCGATAAGTAAGTTAATAATCAGTTATAGGTAAATTATATGTGAATTTCTTTCAACCTGAAAAATATTTATGATAATTTTTTCTCATAAATAGAAGATTGTTTATAAATAAAGTTTCTCTCTTCGGAGTTCTCTATAGTTCTAATTAATAAGAAGAATGGAACTAAAATTTGTACATTTTACTATTCAAGAGATGGAGAGAAGAATTCCGCGAAAAAATTTTAGTTTCAAAATCTGCCATAGAGGAAAATGTTGTGCAATGGGAAATATACGGGAAAAGCGCAAAAAATAAATAACTAAGAAAAAGCTAAAATTAAATCTTAAATTTTCATGCAAGATGGGATTCCGACTCGTATCGTACGACTAAAAGTTGGTTCCCACTAGTGCGGAACCGCGGCGGAAAATACGCGCGTGACGAAAGCAGCGCGGTTTTGATGTCATACCGCGGTGTAAAAACCGCTACCGTCCTGGTTCTACATGAATTCAACTTTACCGTGACAGTAAAATCTGTCGAGGTAATGTTCACCAATCAAATCGATGCATTTTGTGACGTTGAATGGTTGGCAACTTTGATTCAAGATGGCGGGATTCTCTA
The DNA here is from genome assembly GCA_011317285.2 of Androctonus mauritanicus. Taxonomy (NCBI): domain Eukaryota; kingdom Metazoa; phylum Arthropoda; class Arachnida; order Scorpiones; family Buthidae; genus Androctonus; species Androctonus mauritanicus. The sequence continues at coordinate 2,811 of WUQG02031537.1, forward strand.
TGGTTAAACCATGATTAAATCTCATCCTTTTAATCAAATTTGCATAGATACTTGTTCGTATTTATTCTTATAAATATCTTTGATCCAACATTTTCTCTTCTTCGATTTTGTTTCAGTTTCCTCATTTACTGCAGTTGCTCATTTAATGCAGCTGTGCAACGAAAGGCACTCGCTGTTTTGTAAACAGCGAGTGCTTTTCGTTGCTTAGCGTCCATTTTATTTTATATGAAATGAATCATGGAAATGGCGCTAAGAATCATGAGGAAAGCGTAGCTTACCCCGCGACAGTGGGAACCAACAAGTGGAATTGCCGCTGCGTTTATCCACGGCGGTTTTAACCGTTCCGCTTTCTGCGACGGATAATGGGAACCAATCTTAATGCAGTAGCTTTTATGAAATCATTTCATTGAAGAAAATCAATATCTATCGAAGAAGTGTCCATAATCTGGCTGTTTTAAATGACAACATAATGCAGCATATATAATAATTATAATTTTTAATGCAGCATATGCAATAATATTTCTCCAGATATGTTGCATTGTGCAATAGGGCATGCTGTGTATCGAGTGCAGTTTCTGGCTCAAAACAATGGCTTTCACGTCAAAGCTCAACTCCAGCCTCAGCGACTTCTCCGAACATCTTTAATAAAGGATGAATGCGTTTGAAATTTGTGAAACCATTTTCTATGGCAGCTTATTTAAGTTACTTTTTGTTTTTGTAAAAGACAAAAATAAAAATCTAAACTGAAATTTTAAATTTGTTTTAATCATTTATTTTTTTGTACTTTTCTATGTATTTCCCGTTTCACAGCGTCATATTTTTCTTTATCGGCAGATTTTGGAATTAAATATTTTTTTACGGAAACTTTCTCCCAATCCTTTGAATAATATATATACAAATTTTACTATCATTCCGCTTATTATATTAGTTAGAGCTATAGAGAGCCTGAATAGAGAAACTTTAATTGTAACCACCTTGTATTTGAGCTTTTGCTTCGGTACATTGTTAATATTTATGCAGTATCAATCGTTTTTAATAGTTATATTTGAATTTCATTAAAATCAGACAATATTTACACTAGCCATCAAGGTGTGACAGATAATGGATGCACATACTCCTTCATTTCATTCTAATAGTAACCAATTAAAAAAATGCTAATGAAAAACCTTTAAATTGATATGCTACTCGATATTCTGTGTAAAAATCATTCATATTTTTTCAATCCGTACCAATTCGTAAGTGCTGTTGAGATGCAACAAGCCTTCCTTGGCGAATGCAAGATCCAATGACACGCAATTCGAATAAAAATATTAGAAAGTAATGACCATTTACGTGTTTTGAATAAATTTATCGTTGAAAATATTCTAAAAATCTCAGATCCAAATTTTGATTATATTTGACACTGCAATTCCTATGGATAACATGAAACTTTTGCTCAATTAAAAAGATCTTGCCTTTATTTTCTAGAGTTATGATGAATGCCACACGTAAACATATATGTAGACATTATCTTTAATTATGATAAATCACATTTTTCATTAAATTTTTTTGCATCAAGAAAAATAAATTTATACTCTCATTTTAATTATAAATTAAAAAGAATTTTTCAAAAACTTGAAAAGTGATGTGATGCTATAAATATTGGAAATGTTTAATTAATTATTGAAAGATAAACTATTAATGTGTGTATTATAAATAAGAATTTCTTCGTTTGCAACCGATTAATGTGATCAAAAATATTTTTCCAATTGCAAATGTGAATTTTATTTTTTAAATGATATTTTGAAAAATTCAGTTCTTATATCAGAATTTATGTTCTTTAAATAAAATTTTTAATATGACAATAAAATAATAAAATTACTAAAGTTGATATTTGTTTATTTTAGTTATCCTATTAATTGGAGTAAACAGAACGAATTAAATAATCTTTTCAAAATTTGATTTTATAGCATGTAATGAAAGATATATAAATAGTAAATTTTGGTTTAAAGTCAAATGAAAACTTTATTTCGTTGACAATTTCTGGAAATTCTTTTAAAATTATATTAAATTTTCTTTTTACGACTTATTTTATCAATGCTTAATATTTTAAAATATGTTTTATTGTCACATCAAGTTTATCATTTATTAATAATGATTAAGTACGCATACACATCCATTCCATCCACTGTAAATTTCTATAAATTTAAGGACTTAAATTATTCATTTGAATTTATAAAATTTTCAAGACGTTCTTTTCTTTCGGGAAAACTGTTCGTCGGAATAATCTGAGAATAAGCTGATAATTTTTAAATATACTTTGTGCCTGGTTTTTTTTTTTTACATTTAGATCCAAATTTTCCAAATTTAAGTAAAACGGTTAATAAAGGAGTATGAGTTTTATTTAAATTGAAGATTTTTAATTTTAAGCAGTTTTTAAAGTTACCACAATAACCTTCAGATATCGGGTGATTTTATCAGATAAATTAAGTTTAAACTTATAATCCAATTGAATTTTTATAATCTTTTTAATTTCATATATTTTTCAGCTTTACTATTATTTCTATAGAATGAATAAATGTTTCATCCTTGATTAATGTGTAAAGTACACCCATAAATTACGTCACGCTATTTCGAACACTTTTTGAACCTCCATCCCTTCCCTTCATCATTTTTTGTCACACCAAATGTCACCTACTGATTGTGACGTCACAAATTTCACATTAATTTAGAATTTTATGTCGTCCAGAATCTGCGGGACGAATTTGTCTTCTCAATTATCAATGCTTAATATTAAAAGTTTCAAAGAGAATTTTAAATTAAATTTTATATCAAATAAAATTTTATAATATAGAATGAATATGTTATACGTTCAACTATGTAACTTAAGATATTTTTTACATAGTTGAACGAAATTTTATATCTTAAGTTACATAGATATTTTAAAAATATCTATGTAACTTAAAGATATTTTTTGAGCAATCGGTAAATAAATAAAGCTTATGATATATTTTTTAAGTTTTATCTTATATATACACATTCCACGCTAATGATATTTTGTTGTATTTAGCAATTGATATTTTTTATACAAAAATAGATATAATTTTCTATAGATAACATACACTGGTATCTGGTTTTATATTTTTCATATAATTTGATCACAAAATTTAATAACGGAAATCCATTAAAGCTTAACTGTGATTATAGCAAAAATTATGTCTTGTGATATTCAGAATTGTTTCTGCTTAATTATTCGAAAAATAAAGACTAATGTAAACATATTTGGATACACATATGCTATATATTATCTAACTCTATAAGACATTTATAAAGTATCCGGTTGTTTGAAGGTATATCTGGATGTTAAAGAATTTGTGCAACAAAGTAATTTCTATTTTATGCTATTTTTACGTAAAATCCGAGAAATAATTTTAAGGAGAAACCGTCTTTAAATTTGTGACGTCACAATCAATAGGTCCCGCTTAGTGCGACAAAAAATGACGAAGGGAAGGGATTGAGGTTCAAAAAGTGTTCGAAATAGCGTGACGTAGTTTATGGGTGTACTTTAAAGCATTACACAGAATTAGATTAAAACTTATTACATTTATTAAACCAATAAAGTATTATAAAACAGAACATTGATCATAATTTTTGAATCTCGTATTTGTTTTCATAATCACATTGATAAAGCACCCTATTATCATTTCTAAAAATTAAAATGAATAACAAAAGAGTTTAGGGCAAATTATATTAAATCGTAATCCACTGAAATTTAATTATACTCTATTATTCAACTTTCTTTAATCGGTATATTTATTTATTTACTAATAAATAAATTCAAATCATTTTAAATCATTTGTAGATAATCTTTTAAAATGATCTTAATTCATAATCTTAAAAATAATTATTATAGATTTACCAATATTTAAGATCAAAATTAAACAAACAAAAAAAAAAGCCTGGCATCAATTAATTATATATATATATATATAAAATATTGCCTCAAAAAATATTTAATATTTATAAAAAAAATTAATTTATATTCAATATATGATCTTTCAGTGATTTAACAAGTTATAAATCTCATAATGATTAAAACGTATAAATTAATCATTATGAGATTTATAACTTGTCTCTTTAATCTTCATTTAATTATCGTTTATTTGTATTAATAATCACTCTTAACATCATTGAAATAATAAAAATATTGATATATTTTTATTTGATATATAATGTTAAAGAAAAATGTTACGTCTTGTATTTGATCTTGCTATAAACTGTATATATATACTGTATATATACAGTATGTATAGATTTTAAGTGGTTTCAATATAAAATTATATATTCTATGAATTATGGTGGCTTATTCCTTATAGTATTGTATATTTAACGAAAATTATTTTTTAAGTTTGAAAACTGAATAAAAAATATTTTACGAGTGTTACTGATTCATAGAAATATTATGACATTTCATATTCATAAATGCTATATAATGATATAATAACTAATGTGTGCTTAATTTATGATGACTATATTGTATATAATTTTATACGTATAAGTCTGCCCATGATTTTTATATTATAAGCAAGTTAGGTTGGTTTTTTTTTCCTTTCTCTAGTTGGATAATACAGTACAGTATATCAAATTCATTTCTAATTCTGTTTATACAATATATATCATTATATGATTAAATTCTACTGAATCTTAATTTAGGAATTTATAATAATTTCGTTTCTATTTTTTAAACTTCTATATAAATATTAAAACTTTTCGGACTAAAATTGAGTTTGTTTTTATTTTTATAATGCATAAAAATTAATTTCTGTCTAAATATTTAGTGGCTCTACGGGTAAACCGAAGGGAATATTACACACAGTTGGAGGATACATGTTGTATGCAGCAACAACTTTTAAATATGTTTTTGATTATCAACCTGGAAATGTATATTTTTGTACTGCAGACATTGGCTGGATTACTGGTCACACGTACGGAGTATACGGACCTTTACTTAACGGAGCCATATCAGTAATGGTAAATATTATACTATACTATAAGCTTAATAAAAAAAAAATTAATCAATTGTTAAAATACAAAAATTATAATTTTAGTTTGAAGGAATTCCTTTTCATCCACATCCAGGAAGATTTTGGGAAATCATTGATAAATATAAAGTAAATATATTTTATACAGCACCTACCGCCATAAGAGCTCTCATGAAATATGGAGACGAAGAAGTTAATAAGTAATTTCGTATATTTAACTTTTAATATAATTATATATGTTTTGAATCGTGGATTTAATGATTAAACATCTGGAAATTTGATGTAAGAATTAAGGAAAATTTAATTATTTCAGATATAAATGCTCCACTTTGAAGATATTAGGTAGTGTTGGAGAACCAATCAATCCTGAAGCTTGGTTATGGTATTATAATGTTGTTGGAAAGAAAAATTGTTCGGTGGTAGATACTTTCTGGCAAACTGAAACGGTAAGTTAATAAATGCTAGTAAAAATATCAATTAAAGGAGATGAATGCGTAAAAAATATTATTTGTTTACCATATTTCATTCATCTGAGATGATTACCATTATAATTACCCGATAATTTTAGTTTACAGCTCAAATTAGTAATCACATTTTTGCTACGGTATTAATTATGTTTAAATATTAATTTTATTCCCTATTATTTTATTTTATAAATTTAAAAATTTTATAATACTTAGCAATTTAATGTCCGTTTATGATTTGTTAAATTTTAGCTGCATACGATATATAGAATATATCATGTAAATTTTATTGTTAGTTCTTCAGTATAAAAAAAAAAATAACATTATATAATCTCACATTCAATAACTAAACATGCAATGTAACGAAATTTCAAGAATAAATGTCTTAAATATATTTTAATATAAGGAATTATACTCTGAACAGCTTTTCAGTTTTGGTATAGAAGTTTAAAAGTTGGTCAAATCCGATCCTGTTCTGAATTCTGTAGATAAAATCGTATCGGTTCTCTTCATAATCCGATATTGAATCTCACTAACTTTGTTCCTCTATTTTTCAAGTTCCTAATTCAGTCTCCATTTCTCATCTTCAGGTTCCACTGCCTAACTGCAACGAGTAATAATAGTCATCCAGTTTGTGTCTTAACATTGTTACTAGTAGAAAATGCCTATAGACTTATTAGATCTGAATTTTATTTTTTAGGCTATTTATTTGAGGCTTTTAAATTCATATTCAAAAATTTTTAAAACAAACGTAATTAAAAGAAAGAAAGTCCAAAAATTTTAATTTTAATAATCCCAAAATTTGCAAATTAAAAAAAAAAAAAAAAATTATCGAAAGATGGCGCGATATGTTCGAGAGATTCAATCCTTTTAAAATTACACTTTTTATTATTAGCTTTAAATTATTTTAATTACTAATTTCAATATTTCATTTCGGCGATTAAAAATAACTAAAGAAGAATAAAAAAATTTAAATTAAAAATTTGTTGCCTTGATTAATTTATCTTATTCATGATTTACAATATATTTATCAGAAAATTGAATGCCGATTATCTTATACATCGGTGTTTTGTAGTTTCTTAAATTACTTATACAGCCTTTTCAAGTTAATTTTTAAAACTTTATTTCTGTTATGCGAACGTTTCTTATAAGGAAGATGCCCCTCGAACTCAATTCGTGATTCTATCTTATCCTTAGAATAGGACTAAAGGCATAGCTCTAATTTATATCTATACCAATTTATAAAATGCAGATTTTGTGTATGTATTTACCTTTTTCATTTAAAATTTAAAAAAGATATTTAGGATTATAATGCAGAATATTGTTCACCATCAGTATAGGCTTGTCCCTATGCAACTCTTTTTCTTATCCGGCCCTTTTATGAGGCCCTAGGAAGTCAATTTTTCTTTTGTTTTATGTCATTACATATCATTAAATGGCGCTAAGCGTTAAAGTAGGGGGAAAAAGACGTCTTGACTGCATTATTCCTATAGCATATTGTTCAACATCAATTTGTGCATGTCTTTACATCATAATATTTTTCATCGGGCTTTTCATTTTAAAAGTAATTTTATACTGATTTTACAAAAACTTTATTCGTTTTTTCAAAGCAACAAATAGCTAACAAACCTAATGATGCATATAGAAGTCAAACCTATTCTATATGCATCATTAGGATCATGATGGACCATTTCAAACCAAAATAATGTATCAGGAAGCATCTATAAACTTCATTACGCTATTTCGAACACTTTTTGACCCCTCCCTCCTCTATATCATTTTTTGTCACACTAAACTTGATCTTCTGATCGTTACAATGACAAATTTGAAGACCCTCTCCTCTTCTAATTAAACATTTTCTCCCAGTTTTGCGTAAAAATAAAAAATATGCAAAACAGTAGAAAATAGAAATTAAAGCTAGTACTTTATTACGGATATTTTTAATTTCTAAAAAAACCTTCAAACAATTGGGTATAAATGAGTTAGAATCAGATACAGCATATGACTTATTTCCAAATAAGTTATATTACAGTCTTTATTTTTCGAACAATAAAATATAAACGTTTTATATTTTATAAAAAAAATCTCTGACTAAAATTTTTTTTCTTAATTTTTCCTCAGTTTTACTGTGTAATATTAAAATTTTGTATGACTCCTTTCCCTACATCATTGATCGACACAAATCTAACATACTTTCTTGCTTCTGATCTAAGCAATTATAAACTACGCGTGACATAATTTATGATTACTTAGACCAGAGATGGTGAACCTATAGCAGGCATACCCAGTAGTAGGCCGGAAAATTTTTTAGGCACGCAAAACCTGGAGCTGATATATTGTTTTTAATTAAATTAATGTTCAAACCGGCACGCGAGTGGTATTTTTTACAAAAATTTAGCCAATTTTGGCACGCACCTTTAAAAAGCCAACTATGACTTAAGCTGGCCATTTTCTACTCACGTCAATCTAGGCAGGAAAAATTTTCAGTCGGAAATATAGTTTTAAAATATTTTATTTTCATGCTTAAATATTCATCGAATTATCAGATATATTACATTATTGATTAACAATCAAGAGGCACGGCAGTGACTCTAAGCCAAGTACAGTAGTCACTGACTGACTATTATTACCGAAATCATTATAACCAAATTTCAACTCGCTGTAACTTTGGTCCTAATTTAAATATTATTAATCTGATAATTACATTTGAGA
>WUQG02031548.1:0-11007 GCA_011317285.2 Androctonus mauritanicus
GGTGGGACCCGAGGCTCGAACCCGGGTCCTCCAGAGTGGAAAGCCGAAGCGTTTCCACGCGGCCAATCCGGCCGACTGAACTAGTCATTTCATAGTGGAATTGATTCCTCTTCCATAGGCTGATTAACTATCTCTGCAGAGAGTTAGGAGGACTGTACGGAAGCGGAATTAATAGGCTGATCTCGGATTCAGTGAAAAAATGTTTCCAAGAGTTTAGGATGAAAAGTTGAAGCGCGAAAACACTCTGGCTTTATATCTTCCATCTCTGTATGTAAAGCTAGAGTGTTTTCGCGCTTCAGCTTAACCGGATCTCTTGGATCTCCGCAATTTCCAGGATGTGAATTCCGGAGTCAATGTGAAAACCGGAATTTCCAGGCTTAGGAATTTCCCCATCTATCCGCATGAAAACGCTTCTGCTTTCCACCCTAGAGGACCAGGATTTTTTTTTTGGTCAACAGATGACGCCACTTTCCATTCTAGTAGAAAACTGTGGCGGGGCGAAACAAGCCCTTCCACAGGCTGCCCACCCCTGCGGAGGGGTTAGCTGGGTTGTGGAGGACGGGGATCGACGGGCCGGGCCCGGACCTCATGATAAATATTTTCAAGGAGTGGGACCCGAGACTCGAACCCGGTCCAGAGTGGAAAGCCGAAGCGTTTCCACGCGGCCAATCCGGCCTTCTTGTACTGGTTGCATTATATTCCATCCGTTTACAACAAAATTTCTTTTTTCATTTTGGTATCAATTTCTTACGTTCATATTTGTCTACATGTAGTTTGAAACATTTGGAGATTTAATTTTCAAATTTCTTTGAGATGCTCTAGTAACTATGCATCTCTATGAAAATCAAACGAAAAAGCAATACGCAAAATTTTTATTTGAATTTCTGTTAATTTAAAAAAAAATTATCTTCATCTAATAATATTTACACAACTTTTATTATCCTAAATTAGAAATATTAACTTCGATGGCGCTATTTGATATTGTTACAAGATGTAAGCACTCGAATTTTAAAATATCGATATTTCTTGAACTATTTTGTTACTAATAATGTTATAGTAAAATAATATTTTCATACACATTCTACAAATTTGCTTCCTAGTTACTAACAACTGGGTGTGTGATCCGGATTTGAATCCGGCTTCCAAAGTGGCAACCGAATACTTTAAGTCGGCCGACATTTTTCAATAGGTAGAATTTCCGTACACACATTATGTCCGCTGATATCGGAATAATCCTTCTTCCGGGCTACTAAATAATGTACCTAATAGTGAAATACAATTGCATTGTAATAAAATCGATAATTTAATTAACTCGGATCATGAGCATTGTGTTACTAATACAGGCAAGACTTTTGGTCGTGATCAGGATGGAACTGTTACTCTTGTTCCTAAACAAATTCAGACAGGGTTGAATTATTCTAAGTCTATTGATGATCGATTTTCTTTAACAAAAAACTTTGAATTGGTGAATGAGGAACGACTTAAAAACTTAGTGCATCGTGATATCTCTCGTGAAATTCATGGAGCATCTCCTCCAGTTTTGGTTCCAGCATGGAATAATTTTCAAGTTGACTATGAAAAGATATTTATATCTCGATTATCTCCCAAGACGACAACAGATGAAATTATAAAATTTATTTGTTATTACTTTAAGATTAATGTTGAGGTTAAACCAGTTAAGCCAAGATTTTCTACGTATTCGTCATTTTTGATTTTTGTTCCTAGTGATAAAGTGAGTGCCTTGTTTGATTTTAAGCCTTCTGGCATGCTTATTAAAAAATTTATAACTAGATCTAAAACACGTGTTAGTAACACGAAGGTCTTTTATAATTCAAAGAATTTGTAGCAATTACAGGACTTAGATGATGATAAATCGTATAAAGGATTTTATCAAAATGTTCGTTCAGTTAGGAATAAAGTTTCTTATCTTCATGTAATGGTTGATTTCAACTTATGTACGGTCTGGTAGAGACATGGCTAGATGATGAATCGGCAGATATCCAAGCAATACTTATGGACTCCGGTTATCAAATTTTTCTTTCAAATCGGCAATTCAGTCGAGGAGGAGGTTTGTTATTTGAGGCAAAGAATATGAACTTTTGGAAATTATTTAATTATCATGACTATTACATTGCTTTGGTTTCCGACGATTTACGTTTAATATTGACTTTAGTATACTTTCTTCCAAATTTGGTTATTGAGGTAATCATGTCGTTGAAAAATTCTTTATTTACATTATTACAAACTTACGGTAGTTATACATTAATAATGATCGGTGGTTTTAATTTTCCTCAAGTTATATGGACTAATTATAGTCCTGTTATTCTGAAATCTAATCAAATAATTTCTACTTTTTTGTCCGAAATTGTTTATTTTTTTGAGCTAACTCAACACGTTACTTTTCCTACTCGAAATTTAAATTTTTTAGATTTACTTTTTACACATAATATTAAACGCATTGAATGTCATTTGAATGAATTTTTTTCTGATAGAATACGAGAAATCTAATTTTAGTGTTAACCTTCCAAGTTTAAATGATAATATAGATTGGCTCAGAACATTCAATTATACTAATAAAGACTCTAAAGTCATAAATTCTGAAAGCTTGTCTCAGATTAGTGATAGTGAGTTGAAGTTTCCTTCTGATCATGCTCCAATTTGGTTTAGTTGTTTTTTAAATACTAACTTGTAAGAAAAACTGTACGTTGAATATTAAATACTGTTTTAAATGTAATCGTGTTAATTGGAATGATTTTAATTTGAAACTAGAAACTTATGATTGGGCTTCTATCTATGAATCGACTAATTCGGTGCAACAAAAGTTTGACTTGTTTTATAGTTTTTTATATGGAGCAATCGAATATGCTGTGCCTCGCAAGAGAGTTCGTATTTTTCTCTATTACAAATCATGGATTACTTGTAAAATTAAAATTTTGAAAAAGAAAAAAAATATTACTATCGTAATTTAAATCGTGTCTATTTAAAAAATTTGAAATATGCAAAATTGAATTATTTGAATTCTCTTTCTAATAAAACTATTTCATCTAATAAGTTTTTTTTTTTTTTTTTTTTTTTTGGAGAATTCTACCGTCTTTTAATTTAAATAAAATTAAAACTAATCATGTTTACTTTTCTGATGAATTAAAAGCTGATTTATTTGAATTTAATAAAATGAAATTCTCAAATTCAAATTATTTTTTCTCTTCGTATACTAATGACGATTCTCGGTATAGAGAGATTTTTACTATGGAATCTTTTAATAAAGTGCTTAAAAAAATCAACAAATCTGCTCCCGGTCCTGATGGACTTCCTATTGCGATATTTAGGAACTTAAAATCTGAATATAAGTCCCACTCGGTTTTTCTTTACAACTACTCTATTTCGTATTCTGTTATTCCTGATCAATGGAGAAACTCTTAACTTAAAATTAATTTAAAAAGTTGGCAAGAAAGATAACCATACCACTTCTTACCGACCTATCGCTTGGTCGGCTATTATGTTGAATATATTCGAAAAGCTACTACTAAAAATTGTTTTTTTTTCAAGTTTCTTCTAATTTATCTAATAATCAGCATTATTCCATTAAAGGAAAATTTCGCATTACCAATTTATTGCAAACTAAAAGACTATGGCTACATAATTTAGAAAAATTCTCGAACACTTGTAGTATATCTGGATTTAATTAAGTAGCGCTTTTGATCTTGTCGATGGTGTTATTCTGAGACCAAGATTGATTTGTAATACTGATTTAGAAATGATATTTATAGATTGGATTTTTAATTACTCGATAGTGAGAACTGCCAATCTGAAATTTAATGATGAATTATCATCCGCGTTTTTCTGCACAAAGGTCTTTTACAGGCTTCTCCATTAAGCGCTTTTTATCTACGTCGATCCTATTTTTCGCTTATCTTCTTCCGTTGTTATCGCTTACGCTGATGACATAAAAATTATTAATACCGATAGAGAAATATTGCAAAATGTTTTGTCTAACTGGTTTGTTCAGAGTAAACTCTAATTAAATTTTCAAAAAACAGTTGTTATTAATTTCTCATTGTCGATGTGAAAGAATTTTTATCGATAATAACGAATTAACTTTTGTGAAGAATATAAAAGATCTCGGAGTTTATTTTGATACTAAACTTACATTTCGAGATCATATAGATTATATTGAGAAAAAATTACGAGTTAGGATGGGAATCATCTCTCGAAATTTATTTTATTTAAAATCTGCTCGGATAAAGAAGTTAATTTTTAATTCTTTTATTCAACCATTAGTTGATTATGGTATTATAATTTGATCTTCTGCCGCTCCTTCTAATATTAATCGTATATCAGTGTTATATTTAAAGAAATTACTTGGATGTAGTGTTACTAACGATTGTTTATCTTTGGAGAATAGTATTGAAACTTTACATTCTCGAATTTTCTACTTTGATGCAATGTATTGCTTTTATTATCATCATAATCAATTTGATTTTTTTCCCCAAAGGCTTAAATATTCCTGATGTAAGATTACGTAAACAACATTTATTTAATCCAGGATATCTTAGATTAATTCGGTCTATTCGTTCTTTTCCTTATCGCCTATTTAATTCAAAGTTAGTTACTAATATTAATGATTATATTTTCCTTAATTACTATTCATATAAAAAAGCTGTTTGCAGCTTTACAAGTTCTAATACGTGGTTTTATGAATGATGATTATTGACTGTTATAATGTTTAATTATGTTTATTGTTTGTATTGAATGTAATTTTATATTTATTTTATATTTAAGGTCAGTGATGGGGTTTAATAGCCTTGTAGAGCATCCTTTCTGAGAAATTGAAGATGTGTGACCTGAAATTGTTTTATCATGTGATCATCCGACTGAATTTTCATCATACATGTTATATGTACTCGATTAATTGCCTTGAGCGACTATGATAAAATTTGTGTTTTAATATTTTCGTATTTGAAAGGATAATTATTCCCGTTATCGGTCAACATTAGCAATACAAAATTTTATATATTTGGATATATTTGTTCTGTATTTTTTCTAAATTCGGTAGAAAATTACGTTATTGAAGTAAATTCGAATTACAATATTAACAATAGAGTTATTGCTCAAATTCATCTCGTTTTCTTTTGAAGAAACAAAATTGAATTGCATCCATAGTTTCAGTAATTTAAAAATTATGAACATTTCAACTTTTGATGGTTTTTTCTCTTAAGAATATTAACTCTTGATATATTTTTATGAAACTAAATAAAAACGTCATTTAATCTTAAGTTCACTTAGAGTATCATCATTTCTAAATTAAGAATAGAATCCGAGTAGGTGATTAGCTTTTTCAGAATTTCCAGTTACTAATTTTTAAAACACTTTGAAATGAAAGATTACTTTTTGAATTTGAATCAATCTTATTGTAGCAATTGTACGAATTTTTCAGATAAAAGAAGAAAAAATAACTGTATACGAAGATAATACCTCATCCCGGTTAGCGGAATGGCCGCGTTGAAACGCTTTACCTTTCCATTCTGAAGGACCTGGGTTCGAACCTCGGGTTCCACCCCTGAAAAATATTTATCCTGGGATCAGTCCCGGCTCGTCGATCCCCTTCCTCCACAATCAGGTTGACCTCTCCGCAGGGGAGGGCAGCCTATGGAAAGGCTTGTTGTGCCCCGCCATTTAGTGTTCTACTAGAATGGAGAGTGGCATCATTTTTTGACAACAAAAGTGTTCACCCATCCGCGATAGTAATTTTTTGCTATTACACGAAATTTTATTTGATATCTTGTTGTGAATTCTTTCTCAATAATATTTGCAGAGTAATATTTCACTTGTGAACATAATTTATATCATCAAATATATTCAATCTGTTTTTCAAAATTCCGATTTATTTAAAAAAAATTAATTAATCAAGCAATATGCCTTATATATAAATATAATTCAGATTATACATAAAAATCTGTTTCACTACAAAGCAACACTTCACCAGATTACACATTTTTTATCTGGGTTCATTCTTGAGTTTTTCTTACAATTAAACGATTCAGAAAATTCTTTCATATTCGAAAGGCTTCCAATTACTCTGTAAATAAAGATTAATTTAATGTTAATAAGCATAATTATCAGATATATTTTTACATAAAAGAAACAAACATTTAATGAATTTGAATTTTAATATACTTTTTTCCGTTAACAAAACGATCATTTTATAGGATTTGCTAAATATGTGTAATTTTTTTAATATATTATTCTGCTTTCAAATATGATTCGAGAATCCTACACTACTTGCTATATAAATTTCAACTTTTATCAATATGATAACATTAAAAGCCGGATAAAATTTAAAACATTATTAATTTGGCCTTTTTTTTTAATTTTGCGAAAATTTCACAAATGATAAAAATATTCGTATAAAAACATAAGGCTAAAAATCTATTCTATTCTGACGACAAATTTCAAGATTTACGAAAGTAATGACATCAGTTCATCGGAAAAATAATGACAATTTTAGCATTAAGTTTTGAAAGTACCATTTGCTAATTTAAAATCAAATATATATTCTGAATTTGAATCAATAACACACTTATAATATGCTTAGGTATATGGTTTAATAGGTATATTATTAAAAAGACATTACTTTCGGGATGGCCTGATATATTCAGTAGAACAAAGTAGAATAATATCTGATAGCAACTTCATACTTTAATATTCAAAAACTTCTCTTATAACATTGTAAAAGTTTTAAAAATTCATGTTTAGACAAGCTGAGACATGTTTGAATAAGTACAGTACAAAATACACATTACTTTTGCGATAACCAGATATACAATAGAAAAATAATATCTGATAATACTTAATATTCAAGAACTTATCTTCCGTTTAAAAAAACTGAAAATAAAAATGAAAAAATGCCTAATAAAGTGTGTAAAGTGAACGAATCATGGCAGCATTTCCCAAACTCAAGTCAGTTTTTAGTTAAATCGTCGAATCTGAAATGGGATATTTTTGGAGGAGCCCTGTTCAGAACCAATCAGAATTTGTCGGCCGGACTGGCCGCGTGGAAATGCTTTGGTTTTCCACTGTGTGGAGGATCGGGATTCGAATCTCGGGTCTCACCCCTTGAAAATATTTATCATGGGGTCCGGGCCCGGCCCGTCGATCCCCGTCCTCCACATCCGGCTACCCCCTCCGCAGGGGTGGGCAGCCTGTGGAAGGGCTTGTTTTGCCACGCCACTTAGTACTCTAACTGAGTGAAAAGTGGCGTCAACTGCTGACCAAAAAAAAAAAAAAAAACACCGATAGGTATCGATTAAAAACCGAATTAATATTGATGAATAAAAAAATTATTGTGACAAACAAATTTATGAAGGAGTGATCAAAGTTATCATTATCACGAAAGAATATTAATCTGTTGAATTCTTTCTTTTTTCTTTTATAAATCATTATGGTTGATGAGTTAAAATGCATTGACTTGAACCTAAAGAACCCCCAAATGAAACTGGGTTTCATACACAGAAAATTTATCGACCATGAATATGGGATGTTTTTGGGTCTGAAATAGTGCAATCGCTTAGGATTCTGACAATTTTGGAAAATATTGTAAGAAAACGGTCCCGATTCTTACAATAGAAGAAAGAATAATTTATATATAGCAACTGATCATTAATTGCAGCGGTATCACAGCACGAATCTTTCACTTGAAGTTCCTTCAGGTGAACGGAAAATATCGAATGTTGGATGAATATTTAAAATAAACATTTTAATGCTCGAAGCAATTCATTCCATTATTTCAGAAAATTTATATAAATTACCATTCATCAAACCAAATATTTTTCTTGTAATTATTTCTGTTTATAGTCTGAATTCCTTCCTAAAGAATTACGAACTGACTTATGTCAACATTTGAGTGTTATAGATTATAATTATAACTGAATCAAAATTTTCATAATAATTACGATAAGAAAAATATTTTTGTTTATAATAATTATATCATAATTTAATTCAATGATATTTCATAAGAATGACTAATTTATAAAGGATTTCAAAACTTCCTTTGTTGTAAACTGACCAGTCGTTCTAGCACAGACCATAAATATCGAGACAGAATTGAATCATTTTATAGCGAAAATTGTCCAACGGAAAGTGTGCTGATAGAAACAATAATGAAATTTTCAAGGTAGATATAATTTTCAAATAACATAATTAATTATCTTAGCAAATTTTTTCTCCTTTTAAAATTTCGAAATAAAATTTAG
This sequence comes from Androctonus mauritanicus, assembly GCA_011317285.2. Taxonomy (NCBI): domain Eukaryota; kingdom Metazoa; phylum Arthropoda; class Arachnida; order Scorpiones; family Buthidae; genus Androctonus; species Androctonus mauritanicus. The sequence continues at coordinate 8,250 of WUQG02031548.1, forward strand.
TTTAAATAAGTATTGATATCCAATTATTTTTACAGTTTATTAATCCTCGCATTGTGTCTCATTGTCGGAAGTAAATGGGTTTCAGGCGAGGGCTTAGGCAAGATTTGTATTTAAATATAACCTTATCGATTAGATAATTGTATTAATTGTAAAACTAATATATACGGTACCTTATTATATAGTTACTCTTTTATATATTAAATAAAAAGAATATTGTGTTTTTCTGTAGATTTCCAAAAACATTTAAGAATAAGAGAAGAGCCCATAAAATATTTAACCAAACTAAGATTATTTCCTTTTCACACAAGTAGTCCAGATCACAATGGAATATTGAAAAGAATAATTAATCCATGTGATGTAAGTAAGATCTGTGTATCAGAAGAGGATTGGAAACCAAAAACACTCTGTAATTTCGATAGCCCTCTGTGTGATCCAATAGTAGTTAATTAGATGTGAATTCAAATTAATGTTATTTCTGAGAATATAAAATAAATTGATATTGAAATGTTTATATATTGTGGACAGGGATACAATAAGTAGATAAGATAAATAGTATGAATAAATTTTGCATATTCCTTTACATTACTGCACTTTCTGATAGTACCTTTTTAGAATTCTATAAAACACATTAAACACATTTAAATTTTCGTAGAAAATGTATTGCAAATATCAATCCCAATATATAAGATGTTATTTTTAGTTAAAATTTATAAACAAGATTTTATTACTCTTTTAACAAATTTTTTCTGAAGAAAAGAATTTTTCATAATAATAAGACCATTTTTATAGGCGATCGGCTGCAAATGATATCAGTCAGATAACCAATTGGTAACATTGTCGGCGTGCTATGCAGGAAAACCCGGGTCTGATAACTCCTGAAAAGTTTTAATGGGGTGCTGGGCCCGACCCGGCAATCCCCATTCTTCATCATCCGGCCACATCCATGGGTTTTCGTGCAGCCGTAGTTGGAACTGGCCTGGCCCCTTCGTAATCTCCCTGATTGGAAAGGGGCGTAAAATATGCAAAAAAGACAATTTTTGTGTGTAGCAAATGTGAGGTCCCGGAGATCCTCTATCCACAAAAATTAATCAATAACAAGTTATATTTTTTTTAGTAAAATTGTAATTTAAAGGAAACTATAATTGATTATCACCATATTTGTCAGTAAAAATAAAACGGAAAAAGATCCGCGGACGAGGAACTTCTTTTCTGCCTTTTCGTTCCTCGTCCCTTCTGATTCACATCCGCAAAGGTGATTCACTATTAATCATCTAAAAAGGGAATATAAATGCATGTAATTCCGGGGTAAAAGGTCGTCGTCCCACCAAAGGAACAGGCGGCCAAGAAAAAGCTGGGCGTGCTAAGGACAAGCGGTTTTCGTTGTGCCTCGAAAAAGAAGTATTTGTCGTTATTTACAAGGAACCATCGCCGTATCTTCCACAAGGACTTTCATCGCTTGTCATCGCTATATATATAATTTTACAAGGACTTTCTATCTTCAGCTGTGTACGTCTCTGATTATATTTGTCTATATACGAAAGATATTCCCTTTTCAAATTATCGGGATATGTTTGTAAAGCTCTCTCTCTCTCTATATGTTAATAAAATGGAAGCTTAGATCTTATCTATAGTCTCTGTATCTCAGAAACTGTCGCCTCACTACTGGTCTTTACCCGCGACGCGCCGTAAAACCGCGACAAGGCCATAAGCCTGTACCATTCACCCATCAGTCTCGGCGACTTCACACAAAAAATCCATCGACTTGAATTATTAAATAACAAAATAATGTGTAGCAATTTTTAATATTTTATATTGTACTGTATTACCTTATTGTAGCTTATTATCGTTATAAGGTAAAATTTTTTATGCTTTTGTAAAACTATTACTTATAAACTCCGTTATGATATTTACAATCCGCCTGATAAACCATCGGCTTTCCACTTTGGAAATTCTGGGTTCGAATCCGGATCCCACATCACCAGGTCATCAGGAGAATCCAGGGCCAGCCTTTGAAACCACTTCCTTCATCCTTCCAGTTGATTCCAGTCTAGCTGTGGCCAGACTTTGATGGGCTGTAAAAGTAACCATCGCCAGATATGAGGATATTATCCTCATTTTTGGCGATATGATCAAATATCATATAAATAATATCAATATTATCAAATAATATGAGGATATCTCTTTAATATCCTTATATCTCATATCAGGATATAATAGGATATAATATATAATATCCTATGAGGATATGGCGGCTTAATGAAATTAACTTAACCTGTTATTTATTAGACAGCATAGACTGACAGACAGACACAACCAGACCGCAATATCGGAGATTATGCAGTCTGATTAGAAATATGACATTATTTTCAATACAAAACATAGCATTATGTTAATTAATCAGAACTAGATAGATGGCTATTTGTTTTCATTGGGTACATAATTTGCGTTATTCTTATACTTGTTTCATTATATTCCATCCATTCGCAATAAAATTTCTTTTGCCATTTTGGTTTCAATTTCTTACGTTCATATTTGTCTCTGTGTAGATCAGGGGTCACCAAACTTTTTGCATTGTGGGCCGGATAATTGACAAAATAACGAGCGCGGGCCGCATAATCATTATGTACAATACTTGCAAGCCAGAACGAAAGGTCTGAGAAAAAGACGAAAAACAAAGTTCAGCATTCCGTGTTAATCACGGGTGAGTGGCATGCAATGCACAAACTATCCTTACCTCGAGTAGTAGCATTGGTCAAAG
>WUQG02031559.1:0-11007 GCA_011317285.2 Androctonus mauritanicus
CTAATCCACTCAGTAGCTCGGAGGACAAAGGTCAACTATAACCTCCAGAATAGTTTGAAGAAGAAGAAGAAGCATGTCTGTTGTCCGTGCTAAATCAAATAGAAAAGTTTATCATGCTGGTGTTAAGAAAAATGTGGTCCCTCCGGAAATATCAGAGAATCCAGAATTGTTGGAGGCAGTTAAAGTATTGCCCAGTAACTATAATTTTGAATTACCTAAGACTATTTGGCGTGTCATCCAAAGTAAAGCCAAATGCGTGGCTCTGCAATTACCAGAAGGTTTGTTAATGTTTTCTTTGACCATCGCCGATATTATCGAAAAATTCACAAAAGCGGAAGTAGTGATTCTCGGTGATGTTACATATGGTGCTTGTTGCGTGGACGATTTCACTGCCCGAGCCCTTGGGGCAGATTTTCTAGTTCACTATGGTCACAGTTGTTTGGTGCCAGTAAATATCACTACAGATATCAAGGTACTATACGTTTTTGTAGATATAAAATTCGATGCTGCACATTTCATAGAAACTGTGAAACTAAATTTTTCTCAAGAAACTCGTATAGCATTGTTAAGTACTATTCAGTTTGTTTCGACTCTCCAAGCAGTGGCCACTGAACTGAAAGAAAATTATAATGTGTATATTCCTCAGAGTAAACCTTTATCTCCAGGAGAAGTTTTAGGTTGTACAGCACCAGTTTTAAAGGATACAGAAGTAGTAGTTTTTGTTGGAGATGGAAGATTCCATTTAGAAGCTGTAATGATTGCTAATCCAACTATTAAGGCGTACCGGTTAGTTCTTATTCTTTATTTAAATGCAAGTTAAGCAATACAAAATCAATAAATTTAAAAATACTGTTGTTCAATGATTTGATTCAAAACCTCATGATTACAAGGAGATCCTTGATGATTTTTCTCCAAATATCACATGGTTTTGAAGCTGTACTTTTTAAATACAGTAAATATTTTTTTTGATTCTGGATAAATGTTTATAGCAACCAATTATGTTACAGAATTTTTCTTTCTGTTACAGTTTATAATGGTTACGACAGATTTCTCTGTATCAGTACAAAAGTAACATTTTACATACTTGCTATAATCATTATTCAAAGATATAACAGTATATAAAGCATTTATAATTCTGAACCTCGGAGGCATTAGACACTATGTCACAAAAATGAAATTTTCCAGGAGAGCAGTTTAAAGATTTCTTTTCCATGGGCAGAATGGGACATAGTGTTGTTTTAAAGAAGCAGATCTTCCTTATTTATTGACACTGGATAGAATGCTGTATACCATTAGAAAGAGAGAAGAAAGATGGACATGACTATTGTGATAAGTTAATTTCCAAAAAAGTGGCCATAGTGTCATATGCCTCTGAGATACAGAATTAAACTTGTAATTGCACACACATAACATATTTTGACTATAACAATATTTGTTGTGTGTTTGCATATCAGTGCACTATTTTCTGGTGAAAACCTAGCAAGATTTGCTTTGTGATTATATCTTCTACATATGTCTCATGATTGGTGCAATGTATGGAGCAGGTGTTATTAAAATATTCTACACATATATTAATTTTATATTCTGAATTACAATTATTAATATATAGAATTCAATTTTCTGGGAAAAAGAAATTTTATAAAAATATAATCCAGTCTAAAAATATTTATTAAAAATACATCAAGATTTTTTGAGAATTTAAAAAAGTTACCAAATAATGTGCCATAATTATAACTGAATATAATAATTAATTAACTTGTGTATCATCAGTGTAATTTATAAAGTTGTATTTCCAGATTTCCTTAAAAATTAGAAATTATACTATATATTAAAACTAAAATAAATACAGCACTTACACAGAATTTCTGGAAACAAAAAATTTTGTGCAAACAAAGGTTTCCAGAACTGGATATATGATCTTTGACTATAAACAACTTTTAACAACAACTAAAATACAAGCATTTTATATTTTTACAGCATATACAATGTATCTATGAAGTTAAATATTCTATGAAGATGGATCAAAAAGTATTTAACATAATGAAACATGATGTATCTGACAGATTTTATCATCTGTACTTATGAACACCATTCTTTATATTGGCCTTAGATTCATCCTGTGTGCTCTCAAACAGCCCTATGCATTCATTGTCAATGAAATTTTAATCCTTTATATACTGAATTTCATAGCTCTCATTCTGTTTCAGAGATGCCTTTTTTTGCGGCAGACTATATTAGTAATTCTATTGATCTAAAAAATTGTCAAAAGTGATTGATAATGATAGTAATTTTAGTAGTTATAACAATAAATGGAAGATATGATATATCAAGGTGATCAAAATCATCTACATTTGATTCTGGATCTTCTAAAATTGAACCTAGCTCCTCCTAGTGACATGCAGTGTTTACCATTCAGCTCGAGACTAAATTTTCAATAAGTATTTCTGGTCAATATGCAGTGAAAATAGCCAAATTTGGAATATCATAAGGGCAATTTTACGATCAGATTATCATAAGTTGAATGGTTGTAAGTTGGGGAGTACCTGGATATCTTTAATTTATAATCATTTGATATTGATGGCATCAATAAATTTTTGTGATTGGTCAATGCAACTGTTAAAGGGTTGTCCCTGACCAATGGTCTGATATACAAAAAGCATTGCTTTCGTGTCTAATGAATACAAAAAAAAGAACCAAATTCATTATGATAAAGTGGCATGTAATAATTAATATTGATAATGGGTAATCCATAAAATTTAAGCATTTCTGACTTATAACCACTCTCACTTATATGCCACTTATGATGGCAGGTTTGGTTCAAACCCCATCAATGTCAAGGATTACCTGTATTAATGAGTTTGTATGGAATATCCCTATAAATACAGATAAGGAAAGAAACAATAATAAATTTTTGATTTAAAATGTTTAAATTTTTCCAAGTGATTTGAGAATCTTTTGCTGATTATATAAATAATTAACTATAAATATTAGTATGTGACTGTAAATAAGTTGCACTAGATATTACAGATTATTCTAAATTTATGAGTTTCATTCTTGCAGTTGTAATTTGAAGTGCCTAAAATTTACAGATTGTTAAGTTTATTACTATAAAGTGGTGAGTAAACATAAACAAAAATCTTTTTTTGTATCAGACCATTGGTTCAAGGAATCAAATTCAGTTTATATTATGCCATTGATAAATTTTATTATTAATCAGTCAAGTCAAGGATTACTTGTATATATATCTTTCTCACTAATGATACGCACGTTCAAAATAATATTTTCTTTTATAAGAAATCAAGTAGAAGTTTATTTAAATATCATTTCAAAAGAATTTAGTTTTTTGCACTGTTCCACACATTTTATTAGAGATGCTGTATTTTGATGTAATGTATTTGCTTTCATGCTCATCAATCTGGCATTAAACAATATAGGTTGTATAATATGATGGTTGGAAAACTTATGACTTTCAACTTCTGTATATATGAGTCGCTCAGAAGCCAATGTGGTTAAGTCCAGAAAACAACAATTGAGAAAATTAATGTTTTTTTAATACATTCAGAAGCTATAAAAAAAACTGCTTTGTTTTTTTTTAGGTTAGACAGCCATGTGTAAGTAAATCCTTTAATAAATAATCTTATTATTATTTATTCCATTAAAATTAATTGACTTATGATGATGCTGCAATTTGTATGAGTGCAACTCAACATGCAATGATCTAATATGCTGGCAGCATGCATTTTATTATTATTATTAGAAATACTATGTTGCTGTATTGTGTTATAATTAATAATGGATATATTTCTAATGTATGACTATAGTTCAAATCATCCAGTCATAAATCATCAAAAGAAATATCTATATAAATCTTTTCAAAGTAGATGATATTTTCTGGGTGTATTACTGGCTCTCATCTGACAAGCTTAAATTTAATCAAAAGTGCTGATATGAATTTATAATAATTATTAAAAAATTTTACAAGCTAATCTGAAAAATCACAAAAGAAATGAATAATCTTTCGCGATTTTTCAGATAATCTTTTCCACTTAATTGGGCTGCTTTCGATCATTTGCATAAATAATTGAGAATATGTTATGAATTACAAATACATGTAGATTTATATTTTTTTGAAATTTATCAAACACAAAATTAAAAATTAAGATTAAAATATTCATATTGTAAGGATCTGCTGTGATGAAAAACTGAATATCTTATAAAAATATTTAGAAGCCAATTTTTATTATACTTTTCAACTAATTTTCATGAATATATATCAGGAGAAACAATTTGAAATTATTTAATTTCTAATATTTAAAATACAGTATTTTATTAATTTTAAGATCAGATTTTAAAAAATTTACTTAATCACTATAGTAATCATTAATTTGTAAAATATCTTTTTCAGATATAATCCTTATGACAAAAGTTTCACACATGAAAGATATGACATTGAAAAGATGGTTTCATTTCGAAAAAAATGTATCGAAGATGCAACAACTGCAGGAACCTTTGGCGTTGTATTGGGAACATTGGGCAGACAAGGTAACACATCAGTGTTACAGACTCTATCTGAAAAAATTCAAAGTTGCAATAAACAGCAAATTACTGTTCTTCTTTCCGAAATTTTTCCACAGAAATTGAGCTTATTTTCAGAAGTGGATGCATGGATACAAATAGCATGTCCACGGCTTTCTATTGATTGGGGAATGTCTTTTGAAAAGCCTCTTCTTACGCCATATGAGGGCAATGTAGCGTTGAAGATGATTGAATGGCAAAATGATTATCCAATGGATTTTTATGCATCTAATAGTCTTGGACCTTGGACTCCTAATCATAAACCAAAAACATGTGAGAATTGTACATCGTGTGCTTGTAAAGATAAAAAATAGTAATTGAAAGCATTATTGATATTATAAAATGTTTTATTTACAAATAATTTTTGTAATTTATTATTTATTTTTGAAATATTACACACAGTCCTTGAATAACTAATTTTTCGAAGTTACCACAAAGCATATTTTCTTATAATTTGCTCTAAAAATAAATTGATCGACCAGAAAATATAACATATTACAAAATTTTCTTTGTGGAACGTTGATAAAATGATTGAAGGTTAATGCACATGTTATAACCAATATGTGAAGTACAGTCAATTCGTGAAGTGGCTGGGCACTTCTAGATATGACCAAAGCTGTGCCCGACCATCAATGGCCAAAGCTATATATTTTGCAAAGCTGATCATGTAGTTACCAGAGTTGGTCATACTAATTCTAATTTGTTATTACCATTGTGAAAATCTTTTTAGCCAATCAAAAAAATTTTGAAAACAGAAAAAAGCTACTCAGTATTCAAATAGTTTTATTTAAATTGAAAAATTAATGAAGCAAAAAAATACCTTTCCAGTTGAAAAACATATCGAAGAAAGCAATAACAACATTTATAGTTAGCACATAACATGTCAAAAGGAAAAATGTATTCACAGTTGAAAAACAGAGAAATTTTTTTAGTGAATAGTTTAAAAAATCTCACGAAAGAAATGATGCTTAGAATACAATTTTGTATAAAAATTTGCAAAAAATTTTTCTTAATTTTAATCTCAAAAATAAAAGCAAATAATTTAAAATGATGTATATAGCTACAAAAATGCACTTTATCATCAATATATTATAATAGTTATTAATTCATATCAATCAAATTAAATGAATAAAGATATTAAAACTAGTAAATATTCTCAAAAATTCAGCATATTTTTTTAAACAATAGATTCACATTAAAAGTTATATATAATGCTGAAATTATTATAATAAAATATTAAAAAGTTACTATCTTGACTAGATTTGTTCATAAATGTGGTATTTTATTTTACAGGAAAATAGAAAAAATAAACCCATATATTACGATAAATTGGTTACAGAAATCTTACAAGATAGCCCCTCTCTACCTTTTTTCTTACTCTGAGAGAATCCTATTCATATTCCAAGTTCTATACACGGATGGTTCTATAATCTCTTGCATCAGTATTGCAAGACCAACATGTGACATATGAATGCATTCTGCTATTTAGCTCTGCAAAACTTGTAGCTTTGGCCACTTTTTCTTGGACAATTGTTGAGTGCATCGCAAATTGGCTGGCCAAAGCCTGAAATAATCATAAATTCTCGAATATTTCAGATGGGCTTTTCTCAAGTTACTTGGCTAAATCTAGAAGTGGCCAGCCACTTCACGAATTGGTTACAATTGGGCATTAGCTGTAATAGTCATTGAATTTTATTTATATATGTATCTTTTCTGGTGTGTTGGACCAATTAGAATCAATCAAACATTTCTTATGATTTCATGTAATCCACGAGTAATGTAGGACAGTGCTTCCCAACTTTTTCACATCATGGTAGGGGGTAACATTTTTATATGGCTCTTTTTTCAAATAGGTTATATTACAAATTATTGCAAAATTTCTTTGTTATTATATTATAAGCAAACCATTATGATCAAAAATAAATTTTATTCATTTTTAAAAATACATTTGAGCATTATAAATCTTGTAGAGAATAAGTATTTCATTAAACTTTAAAACTAAAATTTTTTAGAACTATTCCAGAAAATCACATGCACATATTTGTAGATATTTAAAATTCAATGTAATTATTTTATTATTTCATGTTGAACTTATATATTGTAACAAATTAATGAAAAGAATACAATTTTTGTAATCCATCCACTCATCACTATATATCAGTTGGGAAGCATTAATATATCATGGATCAAGTTGCACTAAGGGACAAGGCATTATATGGTCAATAAAAAAATATGTATTTAGATCTTAATTTTCGTTGAATTCTGAATGTTGGTATGGTTCAGCACAGTAAACATTATGCTCATATCCTTCTAAGAGAGTGGGCAGTACTCACAGAGCAGGTGGAAACAGATATCACCAATTAGATGCATTGTGTCTTTACATACTTTCTCTACAGTCATTTTTTTTTCTCATATATATGCACCTCATACAGATTTTGAAACACACATCCTCAGATATATATACACTTGTTCTCTCCACTCTTGGCTCTCCTCTCCCACATCTAGCATATACTTGCTTTTTCAGTCATTTGCCCCACATAGCTAAATTATCTCAAAATTAACTGCATCTATCATACTCCTTTTCACTACACACTGCTTTCATATTTCATCATTCAAGAGACAATCACTGTTTCACTTCTCAAGTATCTCATTTCTACGGCACATTTGCTTTCTAAGACTTTCACCTCAACTTGGATTTTGTTTCCATATATCAATGTTCATTCATCTTTCTCACCCTTCCTTTTGTAGACAGGAACAATCACAGATTTCGTCCACTCACTTGGAACCACACCTTTCATCCAACACAGTTTACATAGGTACCACATTCATTCCACAATAGATTCCCACCATATTTCAACATTCCATCACAACCCCATCCATACCAAGACTTACCGTTATCACATTTCAATCTAATTACATTCATATCCTCTTCTCCACTGCTTTCAATGAATAAATATGAGTATAATGAGCATTCATCCTGATCTCTCTACTTTTGCCCCCATCCCCTTCTCCAATAGGTTTGTAAAGCTTGTAGAAATTTTCTTATATATCGATCAAATATCCTGAATTCATCCCATTCATTTTACCATTTATATATTTCACACCACACCTGTATCTTGTTTCCTTTTCAAATTTCTCATATACTTCCAGACCACTATTCTCTTCAAAATCATTCTGCAGCTTATCTCTCTCTTTCACTAACTTTGCATATTCTTTCTTAAATTTCTTATATTCATCTGCCCTCATATTTCCATTTAACATTTCAAATGTTTTTTTTTCATTCCATCTCATACCATCATGGGTCATCCTTCTATCTAGTCTCACTTAACCACTTCTCATTCAATATTCACTACACATTCCTTAAAGTATATCTCTCTCATCCTTCATGTTGTATAAATTCTCATTCACATCTCAATATAGATCTCACTTCACACACGCGATAATCATTATTACAAATATGTGTTGGGATGTTGTCATAGTGATGAAAAAATTTCCATATCATGACATCATCAGATATTTTTTTCATTATAAAATATAGGAATTTTTCCTTTTTAATATATAGTGGTCACAAAACCACCATTTTATCTTACTGATGTACAAAATCAAATGAATGCCAAGAACATTAAAGAATTTAATAATTTTGTCATTAGAGAGAAGGTTCAAATTTTTTTTATATATGAATACAGTACTATATTTTACATTTCACTTAAGCTGCAAATTTTTTTCATAATGTGTTTAAATACACAAAATTTGTGTATATATATATTTTGATGAAAAATTTTAAAAATATTTTATATTGAAAATTACAACGATTCAGTTAAATGATATAATTTTATTAAAACTGGAATCTTCTATATAGAAAATTATTTAATTGAATTTAATTACTGTTTATATATTTTCAAATTTGTAATCTCTTGAATATTTTCACTTTTATTCGAATAATTTTTTTATGTATATTTTAATAATTTGTTTTATCGTCCTTTATTTAAAATGAATTATTTCTATCACTTATCAAAATTAAAATTCCTAAAACCATCATTAAGGATTATTTACAAAACGGGACATACTAATATTCAAAAAGAACAAGTTCAAATCTTTCATTTTTCTACCTCTCAGTTTACATTTTCCTGTAATGAACTGAATTCAATTATTTTTCTTTTCATCCTGCATTTCCTTATTCAACTTTATACTTATGCAATCGACTATCAACTTTATTCATCTCAGTTTCCATCTTTATCATCATCCTTTATCTAGCTTTAGCATGGCTTCTTTTCTATCAAAATATTTCAAGCCATTATTCACGAAACTTTGCAGAGATTAAATTCGAGTTTGTTCTATTTTGGTCTGATTACGTTTCAAAAATATCAAAATGAATATCTGACTCCATTTCAAAATTTTCATTTTAAAATATAATTATTTTGTTCCATGATTGATTGTTCTAATTTCCAGATTCAAATTTTTCCACAAAGTATTTTAACTGAACCTTTTGCAAAAAGTTTAAATTAATGGAGAATGTGGTAATTTGAATAAGTCAATTATGTAGAATATATCATCGTGTAAATGTTATCTAATTGGGTTTGAAATTACAATATTTTATAATAATATACATGTATATTTAATATATAAATTATAGAAATCTATTATTAATTTAATTTTGGAATTAAATTTAATTGAAACTTAAAAATAACCAGAAAAACTGTTAACCCTTTATTTTTCATCATATCTTACAAGTTGATGAAAACTATCATTTGTAATTCAACACATCAACAATTCTTTCATCTGAACAATATAATATAAATGGAAGCAAATGTATCATACCAGTAACTTTTTGCCAATTTGGCCAATGTTCGATTGTCAAATCAAATGCAAATCAACTACAGATAATTAAAAAGAATCACAAGAAATATACTGCAGGATTTAATTTAAACTGAATAAAACATCAATATATTCATAAAAAATCAATGTGATAGATTTTTTTTCATTCAAATCTAATTCATGAAGTTTCATTTTGTTATTTATGTCGGGTACATAAATTCCATATGGCAACACTAAAATTTTTCCTGTCATCTTCTGAACACGAAGGAGTGGATATAGTATATTGCAGTACCCATAAAAGCAAATATTTTTACGTTATCTTAAGTACGGACTATTTTCAACTTGCTTGAAATTTAATCAGAAGCTTTTTATCAACAAAATCATTTAACAATGACAAATTAAACCTACCTAACATCAAAGAAATTAAAATTTGTATATTTTTATATAAATACTTTTAATTTTAAAATGTTTGTTAACATTTTTTTCATTCATCTGGATTTAAACATTCCACAATAATTCTAAACTAAACAAAAATAATCTATCCAATTAAATACTGAAAATTTTCCATGATAAAATTAAATTAATAGAAATTAAGAACTGAACAATTTAGTTTGTGCATGACATCAGCTATGTTTTATGATCACAGCAAAGGCACAAGCCGGTAAAGAAATTTCTTTAGATTTTTAGCAAAAACAGAATATAACATGCCTTTGAAAGATCAATTACAGTTGTTCATGATGTACAATTTTGGCCATTTTTTTTCTTTTTCTGTCTTTGATTTTCCCAACAGAGGAATGTTCATAATTTTACATCATTTGTATCCATGTAGACATATTCTACATGTTACTTTTATTTATAAAAGTTTGTTTTTTGAGTCAAATATACATGTCCAGTATTTCTTTTGGCATCTTCCACTTATTTCCAGTGACAGCACCAAGGGAAGGTAGACCATCAATGTTTATGATGATGCTGCTGCATTTAAAATTTCAAACAATTCTCAAATCTGACAAAGAATTTTCCAAAGACTGAAAATAAAAATAATGGTTATTAATTTTATTTGATTAGAATTTTATTATAACAAAAATAAGTTTAATAACAATTATTTAAGCTACTAAAGAATAAATGCTGTTAAACATTTTATCCAAATAATATTTAATTCAAAGTAAATTATTTAAGTAAATATTAGATAAGATATATAAAAAAAATAGATTGTGTTTTTATAAGTGAATTTTTTTTTTAATCAATGTATAGAGTTGTTTGGAAAGTAATTTCATTTTTCTCACAAGTGGCATTAGTTGTATTTTTAACCTGTCAATTTCATTCTAAACTGTATTGTCATTATACATTTTGATAGCTGACATTTCAAGGTTTAATTATAAAAAAAACTTTTTTGATTCTGTGCAATTGTTTTTTTTTGATATTGCATCAAAAATAGAAAACAAAAAGGAGTATTTTCAGCATGTTTTGCTTTTTTATTACTGAATAGGTAAGAAAGCTGTTCAAGCAAGGAAAAAGTTATGTGAAGTGTATGGAGAAGATATGTTAACAGAATGCCAGTGCCAAAACTGGTTTGCAAAATTTTGTTCTGACAATTTTGATATTAAAGATGCACCACAT
>WUQG02031570.1:0-11006 GCA_011317285.2 Androctonus mauritanicus
TAACAAAGCCGCTCTTTTATAATTAGAGATAATAAGCGAGTCGATGCGTGATATTCCTTCCCATTCCTGTTTCAAACAAGTTCACGCAGCGTTCTGCGTGCTATTCTTTGCGGTGAGCGACATAGATACCTAACCTTTTTTGTTATTTAATTAAACACGCGCTCTTTTATGGTTGTTTTCTTCAGAAATAAGGATTACAAATATTTTTTTAGCTTTTGGGGAAAAACAGTAAGTACAAAATTAAATTGCCTGGTAATTTTAGCTAAAGAAAAAATCGACAAATATAAATTCGATTAATTAACATATTTTGTCACATTGACCACCAAAATGCCGCTCTTTAGATTTTTTCACCCGGACAAATGTCCGGATTGCCCGCCCCTAGAGCGGGCACTGGTGTTTTTCTCCGTTTACAACTAAAACAATATTACCTGCACTAACGAATTTTAAGAATAAAATTTCGTTTTTTATTAATAACTTATCTAAAATAATTTTTTAGTAAGTAAGATGGTTTTCTCGCTTTTATTTGGCCATACCATCGATAATTTCGTTTATATTAATTTTCTTCGCTCCACCTTTCGATAAAACACGAGCCCCCTAGTGCGGTAGCACCACTCGCGCCATTGTAGCTACGCCATTGCTCGGGAAATTAATTTCCTAGGAAATCACAAAAAATCGGAATTATAAGCAATATCCATTTAATATATAAAAATAAATAAATTGCATGCATATATTCAAAAATGTTTTATTATTTATCGCATTGAAAAAAAGAGAGTTTGAATAAAAAAGTTAAGTATATGACGACGTTCTTTACCGGTTGCCATCTTATTTATGTTCTGACCCATGAGTATATCCATCTTTGCCCGAATGCAATTTTTCTGATTCCCAGAATTCTGTCTTAATTCCAATTTGCTCGAATTGCACATCGGTGTGAAGAAGATCCCCTTTCGAATTTTTTTTAATTTGCAATCTCATCGTTTGGGCCCGTGTCAAAATGAATTCGATGGGACCAACTTTACGCCATTAATTCGATTTCATTAATCATAATACAGCAGGAATGCAGTGGCCTAGCAGAGGGACGGTCAGCGCCGGTTCCAAACTGAATGGGGGACCGAGAGCATGGAATATCATTACTATACACTAGATATTTGTATAAAAATTTTTATACCTCAGTTCTTAAAAATTAATTATTATTATTATTATTGATATTCAATAAATATATATTTTTTAATTTGGTGCTAAATACAACATACATATACCTTATGTAAATAATTCGAATTCAAATCAAAAAGCGTGAATTTTGTTGAATATTTCGTAAATGTTAAGTGCCGCAGAATGTAATATAAAATGTGTGTTGAAAGTTAAAACAGATGTGTTTTCTTTTGGAGGGGGAAGGGGATCAAAGAAATGCCGCCCAAGGTACCAAAGATTTTGGGTATGCTACTGCAGGGATGAGCAACTTTTCTAAAACGTGGGCTAAAAATGAAAAAATATTTGCGGACCGCATATAAACATATACAGTGGAACCTCGATAACTCGAATCTCTATTACTCGAATTTTCGATAAGTCGAAATTATTTTAACATCCCTTGACGATTCGAGTTATCGAGATTCCACTGTATATATTACTGTCAAAATCCGATTTGCCTAGTTGGAACTAACTGGAACAGACCCCGTTGGAGAATGCTATATTAATTAACTAGTCAATACTAGTCTTTACTACGTTTGTTAGAAACTTCTGGTTTTCACTAAAACATCTCTAGTTAAAACTCGATATGACTAGTGAAAACTAGTATTACCTAAAATTTCTTTTACCAGGATAAGACTGATATCTTCCTAATCGTGCAATCATGCGTAAGGGGAAAAAATAAAAACATAGTAACTGAAATCTATAAAAGTAATATATTTATGAACATAGTAACTGAAATTTACAGAAGAAATCTATTTATGATGTACATTATTTGTTTCTGCATGGAAAACTGTTATGACATTTAGAGTTGCCCTTTGTAATAGCCGGATGACTTGGCGAAGTCATCCTAAGATAGGAGCAGGGCCCGCTCTAGGGGCGGACAACTCGGACATTTGTCATGAGTTTCAGTTTGAACCCTATAGACCAGGGATGGCGAACCTATGGTGCGAAAGAAACTTTTGATGGCACGCACAAAAAATATGATTTTTTTATTAATCATAACGAAACTTTATTTTATAAAAATTCTAACCACATGGAATGCAATTCCTGAAACTTTCCACTGCTTAAAAACATTAGCAAAAGCGATTTTAACAATATTTTCATCGATGTGGGCATGTGAGTCGCTATTTTCTGAAATGAATTTTATAAAAAATAAATTTAGAAATAGGATGACGGACGAATCAAGCTCTGCATGTGTACTTATAAAAATAACAAAGTATAATCCAGATATAAAATCCTTAACATCGAATATGCAGCAACAAAAATCATATTAAAAAACAAATGTTTGTGTATTTTATAAAACATTTAAATTACCCTTAATAAATTGTAACAGATGTAATTTTTAAAATCATACCATATTAATAAAATTGTTTAATAAAAATATTTCTTTCTTTTTTTATTGAATTATAATAATTTTTTTCTCGAGAGTGAAAGGAAAAAAAAAAAAAAAAAAAGAGAGAAAAATACAAGAATCACAATTTGCATTAGACAATTTGAGTGTGGCACGTTAGTAATTTCATAAAGATTATTTATAAATTTATGGCACAGACAATGAAAAAAGTTCGCCATCCCTGAATTAGATGATGGAAAAAACTATTATAATCAAGATTCTAATAGATATTTGGGAAAAGCATTATCAACATTTAAAATTGAAGAAAAGAAATAAAAGCATTTTTGGCAAAATGGCAGAATTTTTTCTTTTATTTTTTTATATTTATAAAAATTTATTTAAGAAACTCTCTCGCAATTTCACCTGTTCTTGACTAGGAATAATTGAAATAATTCGAGAAAATGGTATTTAAATTGGCATCCATTATTATTATTATAGCTGACTATACATTGTTTACAATCATGTTTGTAAAATTTCTCACTAGATGGCAAATACTAATGAAAATTACAAAAATGTGTCTGAAATCAACCTTAAAGTAGTTTATGTTTCAGTGTCTGTAGCGGGTATAAAATGTAATATATACGAAAACATCAAAAGTTAGCACAAAGAGCAGGGAAAATACAAGAAGTAAAATATTCTTTTTCAACTTAAAATAATTTTATTGAAAGCACTTCAATAAAATTATTTTAAATCTCTGGGTTCTCTTAGCAATCAGTACAGAACAATATAAACTTTAGAACAGTTTTAGAATTAGTTGTAAACTGTGTGCTAAATATTTTTAGAATTATTTCTAAAACTGTTCTAAAATTTATATTGCTCTATATTGGTTGCTGAAGAACCCAGATTAAAAACACTTCAATAAAATTATTTTAAGATGAAAAAGAATATTTTACTTTTTTATTTTCCCTGCTCTTTGTGCTGACTTTCGATGTTTCTAGAAAATACAGCAGCATATTTGAACTGTAATATATACAAATAATTTTTAATTTAATAAATGTACAAAAATCTTCACAGTTACAAATACTAAATACTATATACTAAAAAAGCAGTTCCCAATTAGCCAAGAGCTGTGGAACCCGTTTTTTAAGATAAGAGACAGACTTCATACTTTTCTTAAAGTTTTGATATCTCTGTAGTAGTAGTAGTAGTAGACAGAAATTTTCTTTATTGAAAATTTGAATCTATCTATCTGTCTTCCTTATCTATGTATCTAAACCTTATTAATTAAAGTTTTAAAATTATTCACTATGTAAATTTCACTCCGAATTGTATTTAATCTACAATGTTTATTCTTATTCTATTATAATTTAAAAATTCTATGCAGAATCGAACCTGATGATGATGTACAGTGCCACAAACATTTGTTCATTACTATATTATAATATTTCCTAAAATGCTGTAAGTGCTTTTATTTATATTAAAAATTAAACTTCACATACAGTAAGAAAAATTATAGCCCTGTATTCAACATTACTTAGTTTCCAAATGGCTGTGTCAAAGAATATTATAATAAAAAGGTTTCCTTTTATAATTAAAATCTTGTTTGATACAAATGTGATTAGGCAAAAATATCTTTAAATGGATTGTCTCTTCCAAAATATATTGATTCTGAAAAATAAAATATAGAATGATTGGTGTAGTAGTGAAATCTCTTAATATTAACTGTCATAATTAGAAAGACCTAAGCTCATTATTATTCTAGCTTTATATGATTATACAGATGTTTCCTTAAAAGTGTTTTCAAATTAAAATAAAGAATATTTTCTATTTTTTTAATTTTGCAAAACAATATTCTATAATAATACTTTTTCAAAAATAAGGATATTGCTATTTAATATTTAATTAACAAATATAACAAATTAACAAGTAGGTTAAAAGGAGTATTTTAATATAAATACTAGATATTTATTTACCCGAATTCCAATCCCAGCAGTAGCAAAAAAGTCAAATGATGTTGACTCATCATGTGATGCAACTGGACACTATTATATACAATGAGAGCGAATCCGGTGAATGTTTTTTGTTTTTCTTATAGCATAAAATATTAAAACAATGAATTTTACAAGGAAATGAAGATTAAAAGCAAGAAATAACTGAGGAAGCTATATATTGTTGTCAAGGTCACCTCCCAACTCATTTTCTCGCATCATCTTCCTCCCGTCCTTCTCAATATTCCTTTATGAGTGCAATTTTGCTAAGATACAAATTGAAATTATTTTCTAAATGGATATTTAGTAATTTATTAAAGAAAATTATACTACAACGCACTTAATATTGCTTAACATTGGATGAATAGTACGCGTTAGGACTAATATTAGATTTAGGGTTAACCTATCGAGTGTGTTTATTCAATTGTTAATATGACAAAAATTTCATAATTTCTATATTATAGTACTAGCAAAGAAACACGTAATTCACTCACCTATCTTCTGCAATATGAAAGAGGAGTTGAAAAACCAAAAAACCTCCCGATTGCCCCTGACTGACGTCACGGCAACTGCCATTCGGTTTTGTTTTTGCGCGCCATATGACGAAGGAATATAGTTCTTGGTTGTAATGTTCGTAAACTTGATATTATACATGAAATTTTTTTATTTAAGTTAACATTTTTATCAAATTCAAAGCATTGTTTGTAAAAGTTGCTATTTATATTGTTTATTATTTTATCATAAATATGTTTGCTTATCAAAGGTTAGGAAAAGGTGTTATTGCTCGCATCGCGCCAAAATTAGATTTTTTCTTTCTGTTTTCAAAATTTTGATTTCTTTAGTATTGTAAACAAAATTATAACTCTAATTGTTCGATGACATTATATTTAGTTTTAATTATACAAAGCACCATTTAAAATTTTTCTCAAGTGTTCAGTTTTCTCAGTTTGAGATTTTTAAACTATGGATTAAAAACACGTGACAAATTTTGAGAATTTTGATTTGTTAACAGCATATCACGTGAAGTAGATTCTGTTAATTCTCCAGCTTTCTTCAGTTATGCGTTCTTATTTCCCTATGTAAAAATACATAAAGTGGAAAGAACGAAAATGTTCACTTAGCTAATGTGTAATTCTTTCTATCTGGACGAATCAGAGATATTTTTTCTGAATTCATTTCTTTCTTATATGTTTTTACTATTTATCGCAGTAAATGTATCCTCTTGATATATTTTGTATTTCGTTTTCCAATTAATCGTTTATAGTAATGAATAATTTCTTCTGAATATAATAATCTTTTAATTAAACAATAGAAATAAATTCAACTGATATTTTGGGTAATAAGAAAAATCCCAATTTTGCTTATGTAGTTTACATCTAAATTTTTATAAAATATTTATTCCTTCTTTGTTTTAAAAATTATTTATATAATTATTTATTATATAAATAATTTTTTAAATAATTCTTATTGTAAAAATTTTCCTACTGCAATAAAAAATTATTATTAATTTAATTATTAAAAATTAAATTTTATTGCTCTAAATTCTTTTAAAACAATTACTTACGTCTATATTAGAAATCTCTGATTTTATCAGATCCTCCCATAACGCCATTTATTAAATTTCAAACAGAAACTCTATGCGATTTATATCTTTTATAACGCCTAATTTATAAACGTAGTTTATAATTACGATAATTAAAATCGTTTATAATTTCAAATTATTGTACTTGTAAAAATAATTAAAAATTAGTTTGTTGCAAAAATTAAATAACTTTCGGTTGTCGCATAATATCGTATGATTTATTCATTGATTCAAATTTAGTATTTAAACTTTAAATTTTTATTAAACTTATGACTCAATCTGAGAAAACATTTATGCAAAATGTGAATAAATAAAAGTATTTATTTTAACCAATTATTTCTGAAATCAAATCATCTCTTAACTCATTTTTATATTTTTTTAAATCCTGCCGAGTAAATCAGATATAGGAGAATACAATTAATTCGTACGAAAAGTTTTTTTTCCACAATTCAATCAAAAGAAGACTAATACAGTACAGTATTTCAACTATAATTTGGGAAACTATGATATTTTTAATCAATTAGCATAATTAAGAATAATTTATAGTTATATCACGTAAAATTTTTTTAAGAAGCTTCAGATTACGTTATTTATCTTTTTTTTTATGTTCGACCTTGCCCTACTTCTTTCAGTTTAATTCTTACTAGTTTTTATTTAACATTTATATCTTTCACTAATGACAAAAATAATTTGTCATCCTAAGCGAAATATTTACCGAAAAAATAATTGAATTATCATTTTTATGATATACTATATTGTTTTTTCATGCACACAGTTCAACCAAATATGATTTTTAAAATTATCGATTTTATGACATAATTTTCTAGTAATTAATAATTTATTTATTAATATTTTCATAGTAAACGAATGAATGAAAACAGAAAATAAATAAGGGACAAAAACAATAAGAGAAAAACAAATTTTATTTTTATTATTTTCTTTACTTGTAGTTTAATGTAATGTAGTGTAACACAATGCATGAATTTTCAGTATTAATTTTTTACGATGTTTTGATGTTTCAATTAGATCACACAAAACGCATTCGACTTCACAATCGGGGATTTTAAAATTCCCGCGAGAGAAATGTCACATGATATTCAATAAAGTACAGTACAATACGTTGACAACACAAGATCCATTTTTGATTATACAAAAATAAAAATTTTACTATTCTTTTTTTTTATAAATGGCTAAATTTATTCGCGAATGAAAATTGAGTTACATAATATTGTTATTCTGTTTTTGCAAAATTATTTTTTTTTTCTTCCCGAAAAACGGGTTGATCCAACATTCAGTATCAACTACAGAAGATGATAAAATTTCCAGCATGTGATTAAAATCTTAAATATTGTAATGGCTATAACTAATCAATTGATTAGTGAATTTACGTGACTACTACTCCTTTATAAACGCAAGAACCTCCATTTGTCTCTAAAAGTGCAGGCCATAGATAATACTTCACTTTCTTGCTTTGTTGGTCGGACGTATGGAAACGCAAATGAAGATCTTTACGAAATTCTGCTACTTCGTATTCAATCTCGTAAGGTGGATTTTGATTGATCAAACACCACGCCAGCTGTACACACTGCTTGACATATTTTAGGAAGACTTCACAATCCTTCAGACACGGAAAATCATATAAAGTAGTCCAAATTCGATTTGATACTTCCTAATAAAAAAAGATAAAATAAATAAATATTTATTGTGTTTTGACAAAATGTTGTTTGTAAGCGCGATTACGTAATCTGTAAGCGATTACGTCATTAGTGATTAAAAATAAACTTATATGCATATTTTATGGAAAATTGTTAGATTCTTTATCTTCTTTAATTAATAAAAATAATTATTTAATATTTATAAAAATTTAATTGATCAATTTTAAATAAAAATATATTGTAAAAAAATTCGTTTGGAGGATTTTGATTGGATGAATTTTAAATCTGAAATTCAACCAAAAATCATTAATACAATTTAAATTCTATATAATTTACACATCCATTTTTCTAAATAAATAATTGAAAAGTTATGAATAACACGTGACTATTATTAAAATTTTCATAAAGTTCATTAAAAATTTCATTTCACTTCAAATAAAAATAATATAATATTTTAAAATTATAAATCAATATTTGTTATTATATACAATAATATAAAATTTAAAATATTAGCAGCTACTATTTAAAACATTTAATAAAAATTAATAATTATGATATTTAAAAATTATATAAATAAATGTAATTAAAACATTTATCATTACCGAATAGCCTAATTTTCGGCTAATTGATTGGAATGTTCTAAATCAATAAATAAAAATGCGAATTTGTAGTAGAATTATCGGGAAAAAAATTTAAAATGATAAAAGTAAATTCATCTCACCTGTATGCAGTCAGTTAAATCAAATTTATCCATTCGGCTTCTGAGATAAGAATGAACAGAATTTTCTAAATCTTTAACGTAAACTGAAGTAGAATCGTCGATTTGAAAGATTTCGCGGAGTCTGATAAAAATTTCTCCCAGTTTATTTTGTACAGAATGAAAAGCCAACTGAAAAATTAATATATTTACAATGAAACTTCAATACATTTATTTCACACTTTGCGATTTCATATAAATATTTATTAATTCATAAATTCTTTAGCTCTTAGTAATAACACTTTTAATTTCTATACAATAAAATATTAGTAAGCGAGTTTCTTTCGCATAAATTTTCCTTAGATCGAAAACATTGTATTTACCGTTTTCCGCATTTTCCTTAATTTATAAGATCTTGCGAAATAGAAAAATGAATTAGATGTTTTTCCAAATCAATCTTTCTTTATATAAACTGAATATTCGTTATTTGTTTTGCTTTTAGTAATAAAAAGTAAACGAAATAATTATTTTTAAGTTTTAATTCTAAATATGTAATCCGAATTATTTGCTATATAAGTTATATTACCCGATGGCAAGTATTTAACGTTAACGCAGTTATAATAAAGAATTGTGAATTTCCAGGCAAATGACCGGTTTGACAGCAAAACGTCAATGGCTTTACCGATAGCAAGAAAGAAAAACAGAACTGGCGTTATTCCCAAGTTTAAGAGTTACAATATAAACATTGGGCATCTGGCAGATAAGTGAAGCACGTTGACACTAAACTGTCGGCATTAAAGGTCACTGACTTCTACAAAGTATAAATTTAATTATAGTGCATTATAATTATTCGAGAAAAATGTCAATTTTTTTAAATATTTGCAAAATATATATTTTTCCCCTCTCTTATAAAGGTAGGAAGATGTTTTATTTTCTAAATTAGATTTACATAAATTTCATTGATATTTGCATCAGAATAGAGAAGACCTTGATTACAATATATCTGGATGTTACAGTTCGACTTTCAAAATAATGTTATAGTTTGATTACGAAAATAGTAACAATAGGATTTACAACCTGTTATTTTTAGAAATATGAATAATGTGGAATCTGTTACAAAATTTCTCATGTTGACGGATAAAAAAAGAAACTACTGAACAAAATTTCATCAATCAGTCATATGCCATATGGCTTTTATACGCAAACACAAATTTATAAGAAAACAGAAAAAAACATGAAAAAATTAAGCTCAATATGAATTCTTGAGAAGTCAAGAGCTAAAGTAATCCTTGGCATTAAAATAAAAAATTACTGTATATATAGGCCTATACATAAACTTATATACTGAATACACTTTTTCTCTGATTTTGCTTTTTTTAGTGTGTAGCCTATAACTTATATTGTATAGATAAAAGAAGATGAAAAACCAGACGAAAAACATTCAACAGTTTTACTT
Source organism: Androctonus mauritanicus (assembly GCA_011317285.2). NCBI lineage: Eukaryota > Metazoa > Arthropoda > Arachnida > Scorpiones > Buthidae > Androctonus > Androctonus mauritanicus. The sequence continues at coordinate 9,894 of WUQG02031570.1, forward strand.
ATGAAATATGTATTTTTTAATATAGCTTAATAATAAAAAATACAAAATATTGATTGCGATTTATTAATTCCAATTAAGCAGTTTTTATAAGGCGCAATAATATTTTGTCACTATAAACATTAGAGTAATATTTTTATTATTATATAAATTGATAGTCGAAACATTTATAACGAATAGTCAGAAATTTGAAAAAATGTTAATACTATTTGAATTTCACTACTTAGCAGAATAAAAAATTCCAATTTTTCATTTTGAAATATCCACTATCATTTTTATAATAATGACGAATATCTTACTACAATAATAGAAAACATCAATTTAGATTTTAATTCTTCCGCTTCCTGAAATTCTTTTAGACATTCTAAAGTGTCTAATGTGTCGATTCTTGACTGAGAATACAGTTCTCCGTATCTACGAATTAGGGAAGTTGTTCTTTTCTCTCCTAAATTTACATTCTCGAATATAGTTCCTCTTTCCAACATTTTTTGTGCTTGTTCGGCTAATCTAAAAATAAAAATAAAAAAGTAAATACTGTATACATAAATTAATATTAAAATAACTTTGCACTATTGTCATGTCTATAAAAATAATGACGTCATATCACTATGTGATTTTAAATACTATAATTGAAATAATATATCAAAGAATATCATATCAAGAAAAAAAAACAAGAATATATTTTAAACTTAAAAATAGTTATTTGATATTTAACGCACTAAGGGATTTTCGTAACTTGAGTAATAATGTCTATGTTTTTGATAACATTGATAAATTACGATAGAAATGACGCAGTTTGAAGATTTGGAATTTTTCCGATAGCGAACAATTTTATCAATTTAATTAGTATAATAAATCAGTAGCAGTATTTATGTTGATAACCTCACTGAATTTCAGACAAACGTGTAATTCACGTAATTAAATTTAAGATCGCCATCAATTGTATCATTTGTGCTATCATTTTGACGTTACTATAATTCTGAGATTTTGATTAAACAGTATATCTTTAGCCTGTTCAACGTAACTTGAGCATTTTAGATAAAACCAAGTGAACAGATTTGAAGAGTGTCCAATTATTTAAAAGTTGCCTAATTGAATATGAAGATATTGTTATAT
>WUQG02031581.1:0-11006 GCA_011317285.2 Androctonus mauritanicus
AAGCTAAATGATTGCTGCCAGAGCTTATCGGAAATGAGCTTGCATTTTTATTCATTATTGAATAAAAATGTTTCTATAATCCATACCGTATATTTTTATATTACAGTATACATTGATAAATACTCTGAATATATTGATTTTCTTTTAAATTACATAGTAACAGTATAATGATATTAGTTACTCGGGTTAAAATGTTTCATTTAAATCAATATGTTTATTAATATCATAAAAATTGTTTTTCTTTTCAATGAATAGATAATAATATGTAAGTATTATCTAATGTAATTGGTCTAATGCATGCTTAATGTAAAAAAATAATCATCATGATAGAATAAACATTATAAATTTGCTACTTTTTATTGGATTAATCACTCTATGATATAAGAAAGCCATACATAAAAATACAGTGCAAAAGAATAGAACACAATACTTTTTAAGTTTTAAATTAATAATAAAGATTAATAAGATATATAGGTGAATATGAGTTGATCTTTCCTTATTAGTTATTCCCAAAAATTCTATGACCTTATCTAAATATAAGGTTGCCAAATATCCATGATTGGCCTGGTCTGTGCTTGATTTCAAATTTTATTAATTACATTAATTTATCAACATTTTATTTATTTAGACAATCATTTCTTTGAACATGATGTAATTGAGTACCAACATTTTAAACTATTGCTGGTGAATATATTACTTCTGAAACAAAGTAATAACTCACAAATTAACTGAAAGCGATAATAATTCTAAACTATCCCAACACTTAATTAAACTTAAGTAATACATAGTATTAAAAAAATTATGATTTAAATAATGCAATAAAGTTATAGTAATAAAATTAAAAAGAATTAACATTATTGTATTATTTGTTAATTAAGCAGTGATAAGAGAACATTTATTTTTTATTCTGTATATTTTAAATATGGTTGATATTAACTGGGTATGTAGCAATAATTAATAAATTTTAACAGTCGAATGTGTTCTGAATAGATTATTTCATTTAAAATTGTTGACAATCAAATGTATTTTGAATATTTGTCAATTATGTTCAATAAAACTAATGTTTAAGAAACTAATTATGGTTTAATCCATTAAATTGAAAATCTTATAAGTATGATTCCAGAAATAATTTGAATTGGTTAGTGATGTGTAACTTCTGAAATCTAGAAACAGAAGATGTATATTCTTAATTTATAGTTATATTAGTGTTGTTTTTCATGATTAAGTATATTCAATGCCAGTTTATCATCATCACCATCATCATAAATAAAAGTTTGTTTGTTGATTTAAAATTAAGAGTTACACTTGTGAAAATATTGAATATTATATAATAATAATCCATAAATCTTCAGATATTTATAAGATAAATTTCCTTTTGGCTATTGTTGGTTAAGCCATACGATTAAATGTATATAATATGTTTTCTATCTCCTTTATACAGTAAATCTCCTATTTATGATTTTGTATTCCACACTTTCAGAAATATATTCAACACAAAGTATTACACATCTCTATCTATAAAGTGCAAATAAAAAAAAAAATCTAGTAAACAATTTATATTTTGCAAAATTAAATTGTTTACTAGATAATATGCTCATTAATTTTATCTATTTGATTTATCAATATATATATATATATTTATATATATTGAATTTCTATAGAAATTTTTGAAATGAGTTATTGTAGGGAATCTCTGTATTAAATGATAATTCTTCTGCTTTACATATGTTCATAAATTATATACACCAGCACTAAATAGCAGAAACAGTTTATTAAAAAAATAAAACATTTTCACACTATACATGTATACATATATTATCAGAATATGACCTATGCAAAGATTGAAGATGTTTTATTTTTACTATTTAGTGCTGGAATATATAATTTATGCACTGCATTTGTGATATTACCTTTTGATTAATTTTTTGATAATTAAAAAGTATTCAAATTATGAAAAAATTTAAAATCTATATGCATATATTTTAGATCTGAAAAATTCTTGATTTTTTTTTTTTTTAATTTTACTTTTAATTTCTCCATTCATTGATATCTCAAATCATTTATCATCATCTCTTAATTTTTTAATTAACAAATTAACATGTAATGAGATAACTAGATCCTTAATGATAAAAAAAAAAAAAAAAAAAATTTCAAACTTATTGAACCTTTGTAATTTTCTGATATTAAAATTCTTTCAGATAAATCAGCCCGAAAGTGCTTTTGTATTTATACTTACTGGTTATTAAAGGTCAAGTGAGCTTGGAGTAATTTAATAATCGATTAATGTTTAGTAAACTTGAACATAATACTATGCACAAATATTTTTGATAAGATTTATATAATTTTTTTTTGTAACTTATATTTTATTTTCCAAATACAACACAGGTAATTCTTGACTTAAAACAGACTTCAAAATTGAACCTTAGTGGAATGGTGGTAAGTTGTAAATGCCCAAAATTTCTTGATTTTTCACTGCTAATGTTTATTAAGACACTGTACATATCATAATGAATAATAAAAGAACACAAAACTATAAGAACCAAATACAAAAAGGATGCTTTCCATATCTCAGACATTGGGTCAAGGATTCAAATCTATTGAACTGTATTGATCAATTATCAAATTTTCTGATTGCATTGTCATCATAAGTTGAGGTGGTTGTAAGTTGAGGACATAGCTAAAAATCTAAAAGAAATATAGCTAAATCGTCTTTATTATTTTGTATTGTCAATTTCAGTTGCTGGATTTAACCAACTATCTATTAAAATAGAGAGAAAATATGCTAGATGGTATTGCATTTTATAATTTTTCTTATTGAAATAATAGAAAGATTTTGAAATTAGGTAGATGAATGATAAAAATTACAGTTATCTGAAAATTGTTAGATATATTTTTGCAAAATAATGTTAAATGTATTATAGTTACATTTTCAATCACCAAATGATTATGGAATATAATCATCTATTTTGTTATGATAGTTTTCATATCATGTCTAATTATTTTCAATTTTTGTTCGCTTATATAAAATTTTATTTGTAGTTTATAAGGCCAAAAGGATCATGCTATTTCAAACTTTTTGAATGGAGTGAAATTTCCTATGCTGAAAAATGATGGAAAAGAGGCTCTTCAATATAATTCATCACAGCAAGTTTGAACCCCCTGACCATGACATCACAAATTTGATGATTATCTTATCTTCAACTTAGAAATTTCTTCCAATTTTTACATAAAAATAATGACACACAAAATAGTATAAAATCAATATACTGATTACTTTGTTATATATGTTCTTTAACTTTCAAATAAATCTTTGAATAATTAGAAACAAATGTCTTAGAATTAGATGTATATCATATATTTTATAACTACCAGTAATTTATTTCTGAATGTCACATTACAGTATCTTTTGAACAATTAAGAATAAACATTTTGTTTTATCAAAAAAATTTTTTTATCATAGAAATGCAAAATACTGGCAGTTTTTACAGTGTAACTTCACAGTTTTCATGACACTTCTTCCCCTTTGCCATATATTGTCACAAATCTATTACCGCTCCCTCCCTGTAACAGCTTGACATAGTTTAGGGATGCTCCCAAGAGAAAATTCAAAGTAAAATTATTTGCTAAGATTACAATAATTTTTGGGTGTATCTCGTACAATTTTTTTATATTTTAGAATTGTTTTGAGTAATAAAAAATATATGAAATTTTGAAAAATTTAAAAAAAAAGTTTAAATAATTAGGATGTCATTTTTTATAAATCAAATATTTTTAGTTCTAAGATTGCATTTATCATTAGCATAGTATCTAAATATTTTAAATGATCTGCTGCCATTTTATGAGTATTTTATGATCTGCTGCCATTATTCCATTTAAAATTATTGATAAACAATCTCTTAGATTGTTTATCAATAATTTCAAATGGAATAATGAAAATGAAGAAAGCAAATGTATAGAAAGCAGAAATAATAAACTCCACATGTGTTGTTAATTTATTGTTTTTGTATACTAAGATTTACAATAATCTTACTTCTTCTTAGTCAGATAATAATAAATCAAATAAAACATAATTATTATGAAATAATTTCATGTTAAACAATAAATTTACAAAAATTAGAAAAAATGAAAAGATATAATATTGGATAAACAAAATTTAAAAAACAAATTTTATTCTGCTTCATTAATCGCTAATCTAATTTTATCTCTAATATTTTTAATATAGATCTGACAAATGAACTTCTCAAACATTATTTGCCATATCATTGAACTGAGAGGAATTATATTTTTGATAAATTGTTTTAATGGCTTAAGTTTGTCTATAATCTCTCAAAAATTTGTGATATATTCTTCTGGATCAAACTAGAGGGTTTCTTTGGATCATTTATTCAAATCAAAGTTAGCTATGAAGAATAAAATTATAGTTTAAATCAGCTGCTGTTTGAGATCCTATAAAATGCTTATAAATCAATTCTCGTAATTGAAGACTAAATTACCATTAATTACCATTAAAAACATTTTATAATGAGTTCCTGAACTCAAAAAAAGTCAAACCATTTTTTATTAAGCAAGCTGAATTACTATCCAAAATATATAAATGACAACAAAATTACTTCAATTACTAGCATTAATTCTTATAAAACGATCTAAAAGAAAACAATTTTCATAGAGAAAATATATAATAAAAACATTTGCTGACCTAAAACTTTTATACAGACTTCCATTCATGTAATAGAATTATTACACAGATATAATGCTGTCATATATCATTTGGTGTTATCAGAATTCAGTTCCAAGTTCCATATCCATATATTTTAAAAGAAAGCTGAGCCTTCAATCCCATTCCTTAATAATTGTTTTCTTAAAACTATTAACTAATTGTTTACTGATTACTAAGTAGTTCTATTTCAATCACTATTGTAGATTCCTCATCCATAGAGGGATTAATGGGACTTTAGAATTGAATATTGAAAGGCTGGACCTGGATCTCAAATTCTTGAATTTCTCAAAGTGAACTAGGATTCAATCCTCCTCTTCTAGCTGAAAATCAAAGTATCTTCACAAATTCAATGCAGCCAGTTTTCAGTTAACAAAATGCAATCATATGTAATGTGGACAGTTAACAGTTTATCTTAAGAATAGACTTCCTGTTAATTAATCTCTAAGTGAAAAATGACAAACTGGAAAGAAACAAAAATGTATCCATAAGCCAATATCTACTGTTCTTTAGCAATTTCATAGATTATTCAATGCAAGAAATCAATATCCATAATAATTCACTATGAACATAATTAAATACCAATGACATATATGATATTAAATGCTTCATCATGAACATGATAAAGAAAACACAAAATATAAATTTAAAGAAAAAAGGTCATTTCCTTAACTATTTGAAAAATTAACAAAGCTATTTGTGTACTCTATCACCATTTTCTAGAGAGTTAACTTACCACTTGGAATATTTGAGTTCAGTTTAGAAGCCTCATCTCCAAATTTCTGTATTTCTGGAGCTTATCAACTCCATCTAACTTCATCTATCCAACTTAATGATAGAACTGACAACTAGTCCTATCATGGAGTTAGTCAAATTAGCTGAATGAAAACACATTGGCTTTCTACTCAGAAGGCGCAGAATTGAATCTGTTTTCCATCCTATTAAAATCTTATGACAGGAACAATCATATAAAGAATAAATTATGATATTGACATCTTTTAAATTCCTCTATGTTGAGTAGAGGTGCTTTATTTGAAACATTCTATTGTTAAAATTTCTCATAATATGAGGGTAAAGATTTATAAATCTAAATTTTGGTATAAATTATATTTGCTTGTAAAATTACTCTCTCTTATATTGAGATCTTATAAACCAGAATTGTCCTGTATTTCATAAAAATCAACATGGAAATTAAAATTGAAAAGAAATTGTTAGTTTGATCTTTCCACAGTTTGTATTTTATAACAAAAAAAATAATTTAAAACAAAATTTGATGAAATTTCGTACTTTTATGTGATAATCACTCCAAATTGTTGCAAAGAATGTTTCAGTATATATGCTAAAGCTAAAATATTTTATGCACATATTTCTATCTGGAAAGTAATTTCTCTTGCATATTGAATTTACATGGATGCAATATGGTTTGCATTCACATAAATATGCACTGAAATAATTTTGCTTAAATATTTCACTGAAATATTAAAGTTTGTGAGAATCAAACATCAAAATAGTTGTTTATAATGTAAGTTCAATAAAAATAAAGTATATTTCCTTTTTAAACGAGAAATTTATTTGAAGTTATCATATCTGAATAAATCTTTTAACAAAACTATTATGATTTGAAAATTTCTTTCAAATCCACTGAAACAACCCATCTAGGAGCACATGGACAAAATAAAAAAGTTCAGGATAATCTTGACTGTGATGAATTAAGAAATATTTTGCATAATAAAACCCAATTTTTAATATCTGATAACTATAAAACAGTAAATTATGGTTTTTGTTATTTTACACATATTCTTTCTCTGTTTAAAATTACAGGTAGTTCTCGACTTATCGTAATTAAAACAAAAAAACATTATATCAACAAATAACTATGGCCATAAGATAGAAATACATATTAATTCTAGCATATAAGTTTTATATCTATTCCTTTATAAAGTAGGATAAATATATACTGGTAGTTTATCTATATAATAGAAAATACATAACTATTATACATTGCGTTGCATTAAAATGTATATAGTAAAATAATAAACTATGGTTTATTTATTAAAATCCATTTATTTCTCATTTTTTCAGCTAAACTACTACATTTTCGTATTGAAATGGCTAGACGAAATTAGTGAGTATATTGTGACATAGATATGAAAATTGAAGGGGTACAAATGATATTTTAACAAAATAAATTGTTTAAAGGACATTTTTATTCATGTTTTATAGAAATCTAGCACAAAAAAACAAAATATATGAGTCTGCATCTCTGAAACCACATAAATTTGGGTTTACCATATATATGTTTATTTTGAAATATTTGTATTTTTTAACCTATTTATACATATAACTGATATAGCCATTTTTGCAAAAAACATCTTTTTTAAAAGAATATCTTACTTGTCATTGATAAGTTTTATTTATTTTTACAATATTGTATAGCTTACAAATAATTTAAAATATTTTTGACTAAAAGCATGAGATCTAACAGATTCATTTACATTGAACTATTGTATATCAATAATACTACTCATTCTGAATAAACAAAATTTTTGCAAATTTTGTTTACTGAGAATGATTTTATAAGTCTTTTGTTTTGGAGAAATGATTTAATTAACTTATTTGTCTAGTCACTTTATTTATTCTACTAGTTGTCATTTTGTATTAAAACTTTTCTGGAAACCTACGTTTAGTGTAAGATATTTAGCATGAGATCAATCAAAGCAAATTTTTAAAATAAATTTTTCAATAAAGATAATAATAATCATCATAAACAGGAATGTTCTCAGTCTTACGAAAGCTGAAAATGTTTGTTTGAAATAAAATTTTTCTGTGCAGAATTGTTTTTCTATGACATTTGTTTTGTTTTATTTAATTTTAATTAGTCTAGGGGCCCTAAGGAGAACAAAATTAAATATGTTTTTATATAGTTGATATTCTGGTTTGTAAAATAGGTTTTTCTTTTAAACATAATCTGTAGTTGTTACAGAAGTTGTTAATGTAATTTAGAAAGCCTGATATAACTTTGTGTTAATGTATGAATGTTAGAAGTATTCAGAGATAGATAAAATTATAACTAAATGTTAAACTGTCAGCATTGTTTGAAGTTTAGTTGTTATATGATATTTTAAGTGTTGATAGTAATATATATAATTTTTTGCAATAAATAATTTCAAACCAAATCAAAAGATCAAATATTAAGCAATTTATCTTTTTAATTAATTATCATTTCAAAACGTTCTGTAATACCGTTATCAAACAAAATTGTTAGCTGTAATAATATATTATCAAAGAAAGTCCTGTTCGATATTTTAATATTTTTCACTAATTATTTTAACTTGTTGCTAGCCAAGTTGTTAATATAGAAGATATCTAGTTTATTAAATTATACACATTTTTATAAACTGAACAACTAACAAATTAGTATATATTTTCAATATTTGTATTGAAATCATTATTAAAAGGATATAACTAAAAATAGAAAATATTATTTAAAAAATTGAATTATTTTTAACAAATCTTATCGGCCATCTTAAACATTATTTTAGAGCTGGTAAAAGAATTCATTGAAAATCATATAAAAAGTTTTTAATTATTAAGATTATAAATCGGAAATAAAAAGTTGAAAAACATTTAAGGGAAAATATATGCTTTGTTTAATTTTATTAAAATGTCAATATTCCTGAAACAGTAATCATAAAAATTTTAAAAAGATCTTTATGTTGTAATTTATTTTAATATTTCATTACGTTAGACAATGTCATTTTGATGGTTTCTTAACTTTAAAAGATAAGTTAGAAAAGGAAATGTTATAAATGAATTTCAAAGCTTTTTTTGGAAAAATAATTTGGATATATCCAAGAACTGAACTAGCATACCCCAGAGCAAAATTAATTGCTGAATCAGCACAACTCTCATGACTATCTAACAGATTAATAGCATTGCAATTGCAGTAGAATTCCAGTTATCTGACACCAGCAGGACCTCGTCAGAGAAGCGTAAATGTCGGTTAACAGGGAAATTTCTAACTGTGTAAGCATGTACATATTTAGAAACTTAATAAACTTAATATGTTCAAATATATAAACTGTAATAAGTTATTTGTTGCTGTATATCAACTTAATAAAATTACTTTATATTTTTAAATAAATTTAATAGATATATTAGTGCATAGATGAGGATTAAATTTTAGTAATTTATAAGACACAACTGCAATCTTAAATTTTTTCTAGAAAATTATCATGTGGTTTTGTTGTATAATATGTCAAAGATAGCATGATAGTTAAAAAAAAAAATAACAAGTAAGCATATTTTTGCTAATTTGAGATTCATTTGTTTATTATTAAGTACCATGAAAAAATTAATAAATCTATTTAATAGTATAAGAAATATTTGCAATTCATTAAAATTCATGAAGTATTTATACTTCTCATTCTTTCAAGTCTTATGCAAGTTTACTTAAAATTAGAATATTTTAATAATTTTTAAAATAAAAAAATCTATTTTTAAATAGAATTCAATAAAGATATTAAATCTACAGAGATGTTTAAAAAGAAATTTGAGTCATAATTTTGACTTTTTTTTTCTCTTTTAGATTATTAAAAAAGTTGTTTATTTATTCATTGATAACATTCCTTTGTGTACTGAAAGTAAACAAACTTGATGATTGAGCAAGTTTTATTTACATATATACTATATGTTTAGCTGAGATTTCAAAAGTTGTGTACAATATCTGTATGTAGTGTTATTATTATTTAATCTATGAAGATAATTTGATATATAACAAAGGATCTATTGTATTTTAATATTTATTATAGTCAAAATACTATATATATGCATGTGTATGTTTAATATTCTTCTTCTAAAGTTTTATTTAAAAGAAAATTATTTTATCTGTAACTGTGTGTTATAAAATATTGAAATGCCCAGAAGACAATTTAGGAAAAATCCAATAATAATAGTAAGTACAAATAAATGTCTGAAAAGTCAAGTAAGAAATATTACAAGAGACAAATATTGAGATTTTTAAATAAAATGTTTTAAGTATAATAATTGTACTTAGTAATTTTATGAATTTGTATGTAGGAAATTTTTGCTAGCATATTTTTGTTAAAACTTATTCTATAATAATATTTTGATGTATATTAAAAATAATTTGATTTCTAATATATATCGTTTAAGTCTTATTCAAATTTGATTAATAGAATTTATTTATATTATATGTAATTTCACAAATATAATTTTTCATACTATAAAGTATATAAAGAATCCATAAATTTTAAACTTTATTATCTTGTAATTTGGGAAGTATGTGCAACTCGTGATTTATTATTCATGCTATGACATCTTTGCATTTATGGCTATTATATTTTAGTGAGAATGCCCCCTAAACCCCAAAAGAATGATTGTAACTCTCATTTACAATGGCAAAATGCAGAATTCATACATCTTAAAGTAAGATTCATGTATTGGCAGTTAAATTCAATAATATGCAGTTGCTACTTGAATTTTCTACGTCTCTCCTATATTGATATTTCTTTTCATTTTATAGTTATTTTTCTGCATTATTGAATTATTTTGCAAATATTTTTATAAAATGTATTTTTTATACTTTTGCATACAATATTTTTATTATCTATAAATAAATAAATTTAAAATTTTCAAGGTATATAATAAGAATTTATTTAATTTTATTGATTTTTGAAATAATTTTCTTAATTTTAAAACGTCAAATGAATTATTAAATATGGAACCAGAAGTTATAATAACATGCCTATTGAAAATAGCAGTTGAATGTATATATCCAGAAACTGAATTAGATTGTAACAGAAATTGTTTTATATTTTTAATAAACATTTTCCTCGAGTGCTGGATTGGATATAATTGACAAAAATATCTGAGCATCTTGAACAAGAAATACTTAAGAAATTTATTCTAAAATATCATTGATAAATCTTCTTGAAAAAACTTCAATTGGGTATATCAAACAAGAGTTTTTACTTCTCTGAACTTTACAATAAAATTTGGAACATTTTAGAAAAAATAGTTTTATGAAAAAGTTAAAGAACATATTTTCCAATGCATCTGACAAATTTTAAATTTGTACATTCAATTTCTCTACTATTTAATATTTAGGTTTTATTAATACATATTCAGATTGTACTGGACTTGAGTTTGAGTCCTGCCATCATAAGTTAAATTTGGTTGGAAGTCAGAAATACCAAAACTTTGTGAACTTTTCACAACTAAATTTTATTAGGACACAATACATTATCTTAATGAAAATAAAGAACACAAA
>WUQG02031592.1:0-11006 GCA_011317285.2 Androctonus mauritanicus
AACGTGGTTTGCGACACCATGTTCCATTGCAATTTTTGTTCCTCTTGTTGTCTACTAACAACACTCTGAGTTTGTCGGTCCATTAACAGAACACCCTATATATGCCACGGGCCCTCTGGCAGCGGGGACCGGAGACGACAAACGAGTGCGAGCATAGGCAAAACAATCAGTCCCATCTTCCAAGAAGGGAAAATGCGCACACCATAGACAAATAAGGCCAGGTCCGCCTGGCTGGCCGCAACGAAAACGACGCGTCAATGCGCGAGACCGGACGAAAACATGGCGTACGGGAACGGGCCCGAAGGAGCACGGTCGATATAGGGCCGCTTGGAAGGAAAGCGCTGATAGGCATTCGAGGGGGAAGGCGCTCACAGGCGTCGAATGGCGGCGCGACCAACAGCCGCACGACGAGTGGCGCAGCTCGCGCACGGGACCAACGTCAAGACCGGCCCTTCCCGAACAAAGTTCTGGGACACGTGCAGTGCCCGACCTAACCCAATGGGAACACCATGCATGCTCGCCCGTCACGACGAAACAAATACAGCCTCCCAACGATTACTGCTAAGTTGACAAGTTAGCAGGGAGCGTATGGGAGTCTCCTACATAGGCAAGGTCCCGGTATCGATTCCAGACGGAAGCGAAGAACGCAGCATCCAATAAATAGAAGATATAAAAACAAACCTTGCCGAAGAAGGCAGAAAACGGATATGGGAAGTGCGAACAAATAGAACAAATACAACGGGGAAAAATTTTTTCGTTTGCGGCCGAGAGATGGCGCAACCGCGTTCCCGAGCGAACTTTTTCACGTCCCCAAAATCTCAACCCCGTTGTCGCTCGCTTATCCCCAAAACCATAGCAGCGCCTCTTTTGACGTCATAGATACATCGTCCAATCAGAGGCGCGCATAGCTCATCTAGAATCTTACATAATTTCTAATATTTTTTATTCATCATTCCCTAATTTAATGTTGTGTTTTTCTGAACACACTGTGTTGAATTTAAAGCAATCATACTGTGGCTATTAATTCAATTTATTATTGCGTTTCTGGATATACGATTCATAAATTGGTACCCAAACACATTTCGTACAAGGAAATATAAATAAAGAAAGCGAAGATTTTTATATTATATCATAAAAGAAATTTTGAATATTATATTTTAATGAAAATGTTTAAAGAATTTGTAAAATTAAATGACAAATTATGTCATAAGATTAAGAAAGTAAAAAAAAAAAAAAAATATGACCATTACCTTATCATAATATATTCTAAATATAGTCTATAAAATCCAAAGCTGGTGAGAAAATACTCTACAGCTGACAGAAACATGGATGAAACTTTGATTTATCCTTATCAACTTAATCTTTTTTTCAATTTTTAATTTTTTAATACTTCACTCATACTTCACACTGTATCGTATGAGTATAAATTTCAACTTAATTACAAATCATCAAATCTAAAATTATGAATTACAAATCGCGAGAGGATAAACAAACAATTAACAAACAAAACCCCAAAACCAACAATTATCCATCCCAGTGCAATCCCATCCCAAAAATCTACCTATTTCTCCTTTTTAAACCCTCATTAGACTAATCATTCTATCACAATTAGTCTCCTTTTCCAAATATTTATCATATATCACCTCCTTAGCATCTTCTCGAAGTACAAAAACCACTCTCATCTCTCATCCCTTTATAACATCCAGAAACAAATCATAGATGCATATGTATACGTACAGATGTACGATTAAATAATTAGTTTGAATATTAGTTTATAACTGGACAAAGGTCACCGTTTATACTTAAAAATCCAATTAGTTTAATTATAATTAGTAATTCATTGTCAATTACTGATTTATATGTTTAATTATTAATTAAATTACAGAGAAAATTTAGATTACTTTGTATTAAATGTAAATATAATACATTTTTATGTGAATAAAACATAAGATTCGAAACTATTTAAGTAAAGAATGATTCCGAAAATCATTTTTTGAGTTGTATAAACAGTTTGGTATCTCCCCTCATAAAATAAACTAGTGCCTATGAATTAATTTTTCTATCGTCATTGCTATAAGTAGTGTATATGTTATCAGATGTAGACAATAAGCGTACATCTAGTTTCTAATTTTTTAATTCATATATATATATATATACGTTTTTTTTTGGGTTTTAGAATGAAGCGTGTCAAAATGTATACAGCCAAAATTTCGGAAGTAGTTTAGCTAAATAATTTCGAGGATATCGCGTTATTCAGATAGACATATAAGCTAGCTCAGGCGATTCTAATTCTACTAATAATGATCAATATCAGAAAAATATTACTCAGATACCTATAGAAAAATTATTCATAAAATTTTGGAAAGTTAGTAATTATACACAGATATATACTGATAACAGATATATTATGTTATTTAATATTTTTATTAGTAATAATAATATTATTATATTATCATAAAAATAATTTTTTTGCACTATTATAAAGTTTTTATATATTTTAAATAAGAATGTAATAAAACAGATAATTAGTGATATTTTAATTATCATGTTGTTATATAAGCAGAAAATAATACAATGTATTCGAATGTAAACTGATATCCAAGTTTGATAAACAAATATCCTTCAAATATCTACGTCGTTCTAATTATGCCAACTACATTCTCATCTAGCTGGTTATATATAAAAATTCTGCATGGTAAATATTTACTTTAATATATATCTGAAGTAAATAAGTTTGGGAAGAAAGTAGAAAACTAATACCTATACACTGACATTCTCTCTAATACACAAACCGCTTGTTTTGCATTATTTGAATTTTCCAGAGAAAAATGACAGGTACACTTACCTATTTAAGAAGAGAACACAGCGAAATGTTAAAAGTGCAGAATCATTCATGTTACGGCTCTGTGCTTTCATATCGTTTTATACATGACGAAATATCTAATATCGAAGTTTTGTAAACAAGAAACACTGAAGTGTTTAGGAATATAATAATTACTTCATTAACTTTATACAGTCATTTTGGAATATTTCTTCTATAACAATATAAGAATTATTTCAAAATGGCTTTCATAACAATTAAAGAGTTTTTTTTTTATAAACTATTTTGATAAAAATTTATTTAAATATCAAATTATAGAAGAGTTGCAATAAATTTGAATGCATTTTTAAATATAGTTGTTCGTAGTAAGAAACAGTTATCTTACAAGTTTGATTAAATAAAACTTATTTTATCTTAATAAGTTTTATTTAATCAAAAATAAATCATACTAAATTGCCCACCATACATTACACTCTTTCGTTTATTTTGGATAAGATTCCCTATAATTTCCTTATGCACCGTATAGCAGCAATTTTCAAACATATTTGACTCCACGAACCTCATTATTTATCGTGAATCATATGTGATAAATCAAAGACATACGCTTTGTGTGAACTATTATATTCGTTTATTCGCCATTAAATATTTATATTCGTTACGGATGATCTCTGGAGTAACTGCTCAATCGCTTGCTCAATGTTAGAAAAACCAGCACTGAATTGGTTGCCTCTGTTACCTTTAGGTGCCTATTTTGTCCAACATACATTCAATTCTATAGTTAATTGACTTTTAATAGTGACCAGACGTATCGCATTAAAACAAAATCAATTAACTATAGAATCGAATGTACGTTGTCCAAAATCTGCAATGCAAACATAGCAACGCCAACAATGCAAACATATGCAAACATAGCAACAATTTCCACCAAAGCAAACATATGCAAACATAGCAACAATTTCCACCAAAGGATCGCGTCCACGGTTAGAAAGACGTACTAGAGAAAAAATATATTTATTGTAGCTTCATTCTCTTGTTATACATACAATAAAATTTGAATAAAATAAAAAAATATATATTTAAATATTATTATTTTTAGGACTTTATTACTTTATATTAACAAAAAAAAAAAATGAAAATTCAAAAAGTATACGTAGGTAGTAGTATATCTGGTGAATTATTCATATTTACAGTGGTATCGCTCATGCGAATCAGAAAATACATCTGCAGCTTGATTAGCATGAATGGTATTTATTCTTTGTGAAAATAAAAATGGTTATTTTCTTCAATTAATAAAACATTCGACATAATTTAATCAAAACAATTTATACTT
Source organism: Androctonus mauritanicus (assembly GCA_011317285.2). Lineage (NCBI taxonomy): Eukaryota > Metazoa > Arthropoda > Arachnida > Scorpiones > Buthidae > Androctonus > Androctonus mauritanicus. The sequence continues at coordinate 4,152 of WUQG02031592.1, forward strand.
GAATATTTATCAAATTGAAGTATTAGTGATCAATAAATCATATTTTTTTCTTCAATATTTTTAAACATAAACTACATTAAAAATACGCCTTCTAAGAATGCAAATCATCATTGATATATACGTAAACAACAATTAAAATAATGATGGTGTTTAAAAACAACTGAATAACATATATATTTAAGTTGGTATTATATATTTAAAGTGGCAATACATGTCCTTATTTCGAAACATTAAAAAGATTTCCACTTGAATTTATTTAAAATATCGATAAGCCATTAAACTATTTTTAAACTGATCATAAATAGTTTAAATTCTGATATAGAGTAAATTCGATACTAACTGGCTAAAATCTAAAAATGCTGAATGATTACCATATACACTCTTTCAAAATGAAAGAATTAAGAAAACTATATTATCATTGTTATTTTTATTTAGCTTTATAAACTGCATTTTGCAGTAATAACAAAATATCATCATAATATATATAACCATGCTGGCCAAACTGCGGCTTGCCAGACACATACTGCTCTTTGGTAACTTCAGTGTTACTTCATACCAAGAAAGATAATATGGAGCGTATCTATTTAATCTTAAAAAAATATTATAATTTGTTTGTTTATTGTAAAAAGTAATTAGCATTTATACAAAATAAACGGATGCCAAATATATAATAAATAATTTTTGAAACCATTGTTAAGATTACTCTAAAAATCTGATGCAGGATGGTCTTGATCACGAAAGAAACTGATGGTTGCTCTCAAGTATTTGAGATTCTCCAAAGTGGCTGATAATGAGATGAAGCTTGGCCACCCCTGATAGTTAATTATAATTTCTTTTAATAATAAAATGAATATAATAATAATTATTATTTATTATTTCCGTTTTATGTTGCGAAGAAGGATTTTAATACAACTATTTTGTGCTAGCGTTAAATGATGTAGAAACTGCTGTTTGTTCTTGTGTTTTGCTGACGTAAGAAAACGGATATTTTTATACGAAGAAAATGATAATAGTTTGAAAAATATTTAGAAATTCGGTTCGATGATAAATTTAAAATTTTGGGTCCAATCGACGTGTTATGTAGCATTTTATGTGGTTCGTTTTGAAATATCTTATCTTTTAGTATCTAGTATTTACCCTTCCACTTATAAAAAGTCTCTTCTCAAAGTTTTACAGAATAAAAAAAATATTCAGTTTTGTACTAACAACTTATTTTTTCGGCATAAATGAATTAGTTTATTAAAACAAGAAGAAGCATACAGATCGCAAACATCAGGTAAAAATTTCCGTGGCTACAAAACTTTATAGAAAACAATTTCTGTGTTCTTCTCAGGAGATTTGCAACTTTCAGTCAGTCATCACATTGCTATCGGTGAATTTTTTTTTTTTTTTTTGTGCAGATCGGCGGTTGTGAAAGTTTCATTTAAGCGTACCATCAAAATGAAAATTCAAATATTTCAGTACCAAACTGAGATAGACAAAAACTATATACGTATATAAATAGGGAGTCAAGGTTATAATCGTAACAGTAAACATGCTTTGCATGTCACCAATGATACGACTATCACTGGCTAAGAACAACTGATCCAGATCACATGTCACTGTAAGTTGTAACGTGTTTGTTAGTGTAAGGAGTAGTTTGCATTATATCGGAAATGTAGATGTTTGCATTCACTTTCACCCGTCTCGTTCCTTTGACCCTTTTTTGGTATTCGTGCCTATCGTTAATCCGCTACCAAATAAGGACAGATAGATATATGATAAGTGCAGTAAATTTGAACTAGTTTTGCATTTTATTATTACACTAACATTAAGTATGCTCAGTTTCACTTTACAATTGAAATGATGGAACGTATATTCATAAAAGTTTAGTTTAATGTGATAAAGAATATACTTTCCTAAATAATGAGAATAAACGTATAGACTTATTTCTTTCCATAAATTTTCCTTCCTAAGTTAAATATAATGTAGTTCTTATAATTTCTGTCTAAATAATTTATATTCAGAACAAATTTAGTTTGCTACATCATTGATTTTACGACGTTTCTGATGATGTGTAACAATCGGGACTGTTTCACTTGTTGCTGATATTGAGCAGTCTATCCATACACTTAGATGGTTGCATCTAGCAGAAAGAATCTTATTGTACCTACTTGGTAGATTAGGCCTATAGCTCTATTAAATAACATGAAGAAGCATAAACAAAAAAAGATTTGTTACTTTATCAGTATAAGCAGAAATATTTTGATTTTGGAAATCAATAATGTAAGATTTAATCGGCAATTAAACATATTATCTAAGCATTTTTAACGAATGTTACAAAATAAAACTGAAGAAATAAATTTCCATTTCCCAAAAAAAAAACTATGCCACATAACGTGTCAAATTATTTGACTCTATATTTTCTTTTCAGGTAAATCGTAACTGAAACTTTACTAACGAAAATAAAACTGAGAACATAGTTTTATTTATATTATGAAATAAATTTCGATGCCGATCGACATATAAAACAGAATTATTTTAGTTTTCTAGATAGTCCTGGTCAGAGATTATATTCTGATTTGTAAATTTCCTTGATCTTTTGTCATGACATTTAATACTTTAAACAGATAACGAGCAAATGAATCTAAGTGGTAAATGATTTCCTCTACAGATAAAATACTGCTAGTTACTGTTATTAGTTGAATATGGTAGACGTGCTTAGAGAAAACCCTTACGATTCAGCTGGTTTGCTCTCTCGTATATTTTTTTGGTAAGTTCTATTTTATACCTTTCGTATAATAATTTATGATGGATTATATTATATAATTTAAAAAATATATATTTTTAAAATTATTTTTATAAAAGATGTTAAGATGATAAATTTATACATTCGATATTCAAGAACTATTAAATTTAATAAAATAAGAGAATAGAGGAAAAATTTTATTGAATTACACCTTTAATAGTTAAATGGAACGGAATAGAAAATTACACAAAAAATAGTTTAAATAAATTATATATATTTTAAGAAAAAGTATTTCAGTAAATGGTATACGTGAATCATAAAATGCGTGAAAATTTTTTGGAATTATTTGAAACATATTAACACATACATTTTATAAGTGATATAATTTGATCATATAGATGCTACGTTTTGGAAATATCGTTAGATTTAAATATTATAAGAATATTTTTTACATTATTAACGCTTAGAATATAAAGTGTTGTTTCTTGTTATAAAATTAACCGGTATGAAGTTGGCCCCCACTTTTGAACTTTTAAAGTTTCTTTTCAATATGTTAACACCTTTTGCACTTTTAGTATTTTCGTTTGCATCCCCATCTTTTAGTTGTTGTCTAGTTCATTAAATGAACTCTCTCATTCCATGTTCTTTCTGTTATATACATCCGAGAATATTCAGAACATGATTAAATATACAATCATGGATATTTTTCTATTTGTTCAAGTTTAGTTATAGTACATTCAGTCATTTTATTATGAATAGATAAACTGTGCCTAGTACATATACAAACCTAACTTCATACAGCTAGCGATCGACAACAACGTACGGCCAGTGTAGTTAAACACGCGAAGTATGACAAGTGCGATTTGTTCACAGACTTGCATTTGAATATACGTGGCACTTTTAAAACGCATTTATAACGATACGCTCCTCGTACAAACGACCTATGTATTACATGTTCAAAACGGTATCTTGAATAGGTCCGACAAAACTTATGCCATAGAGATAAGCGTAAATCCGATAATAATTTAACTATAATAAAGAAAACTATAAATCTGTAGTTTTAAAGAATGACATGACTGTCATTCTTTAACACTTCTTCTACGGTAACCGACAAAAGAGAAGTACAGACAGAATTCTGCTATTTCAATGTTTTCTGTTTTATTGCCTACTAAAGCTGCATCTTTGGCAACTAAAGAAATTACAACTTCAGTTATTCAGTTCATACGTCAAGAGGAAGAGTGCATTTCTCACCTCCTTATCTGTTTTGAAGAGGGAAAGTACTGTAGTAGCATCAATATCACTCACTAGACTAGAGAGTACATCTGTTATCCTTGGAGAGTTACATGGACGACCATCCAGAGAGAAAAAAAACAAGTGACAATATCCAGCTAACCGTATCGTTCTTCCGCGGAATTCGAACTGAGAGAACGTACCTTGACTGTATGTAAGTTAAAAAAGTTGATTGTTGAAAAGATGGAGGAATGATCAGACAAACCGGAATGCGTCTCCAAATATATATTCAATAACAATTAACAACTATACCAAAAATATTTCTATACTTTTATTTCAAGTATGATTATCTTCTGTTTCAATAGGGAAAAGAAAAAGACATTTCCTAGTGATATTAACATTTGGATTCACAAAGTAAATAAGACTCAAAAAGAACCATTTGATTCATTCTCAGTTTAGTAAAAAACAATGTATTTTGCTTTTCAATGATATGTTAAAGCATGATGAATAAGTGTTTCAGACAATCAGGAATTGGTTCTTTCCAGCGCTCCTGAATATTTTACAATTAGCCTAATATGGAATTTATAGGATTTCAAGAATAGTTATAGTAAAAGGAAATGTTAAAAATTATATACATTAACAAATATCAAAAAAAAAAATTGCTTAAAATTATGCTTGATATCTCCAAGATAAGTTTTCGTTTAGAAAGAATTATTATAGAATTAAATTTATTTTCCATCTCGAATCTATATTAAAATATTATCTCATGAGAGATTCATTATATATGTAATAAATGAATCACCAATACCGTATCATAACACTGTATGACTAGTATTATGAGATAAGAAAGTTACTTATATTGCTAGTTATAACGAAATTGAATCTCAATCATGGGCCAACGAGAAAATAATATAGATGAATAAATAATGATATAGAAAGGAGGAATAGAATAAAACTACTGAAATCGAAACACGTGATTGAGCAAGAGAAATTCACTGTTTATCAATATGTTGTATTAATATAATCTCATAAATAATCCAGAAAGAAAACTGCAGTTAACACGTCTCTCTAATGCAAATTTACTTAAACATTCCATTTAAAAACAATCATCATTCTGTTAAAAAACTGATATTTTTTATCAATATTATATCTTTGGATAAATATATATTTGAAAATTGCAGGTAGAGCGGAATGCACTTTAACAAATATAAAAATAAAATTATTTAAATTTTTAATACAAAGGTAAAACTATTAATTTCTAAAAGTAAGGATAGATCCCTAAAGGTAAGTCTATTTTTTAAATATAATTAAGAAATCCAGACCAATAAATTTGTATTATTAACTTTCTTAACTTAGAAAAGATTTTCGAAAGTATTTTTAGAAATAATTCAAATAATATAGAAAGTAATTATACAGCTGACTGGAGGACTTAAATGCTTTAATTGATGTTAGATATGTAGTGGCAGAGGTAGTGGCTTAAATACGAAGTATAACGTCTATTCCAAGGTAAAATAACAAATCGCATCTAACCATGGAAGAGCAACAATCAAAAAATCCTTATGATAGTGCTGGTTTCATTTCTCGTATATTTTTCTGGTAGGTATGATTTTATAAACTGAAATGTAGATGTTTAATTAATTATTTTTATAGAAATAAAAAATTATAGTTTAATATTCTCTTTGTTATATTTAACTTAATATTACATTTAATTCCCAATATATAGTTTCTAGCAGTGTGAAATATAATTGTCCAAATTCGAAGGATTCTAATTCGCAGATAATATAGAATTTTACTTCATTTTTTATTATTGTATTCTCTGATATGTTTACTTGTTTCTGTTGTAACACCTTTCATCCGGGAAAATATATTTATTTTTCTTACAAAGTTTTTTAAATCCTATATATAATATGCAAAATATGACGAGAAATTGAATCAAAACTTTTCTCTCTGCCTTATCACTTAAGAAAGTAATTTGTCCTATATTTCTTAAAGACAAAAGTTGAATGTTTAGTAATCACTGCATATTGCGATACTTGCGTCGGAATTTGTGACATCGCATATGTCATTTCCGGTTATAGAACACTACTCATTTATTATAGTTTGTTTATTATTTCATCTTCTAATATTTATTTGCTATTATATTATTATCTATTAAACTATTTCAATCTGTTTTTTTAAGAAATTGATTCAACGTTTTTAGTATATATGTTACGACCAAATGCCGATGTTTAACATTATTTCGCTTCGTGGCCATCGTGAAGTAACCACAACGAGTTGTGGATAACTCCTCCAACACCAATACGCGTTCTGAATGTTTTGAAACGACTTCACATCATTCTGAAACAGACCAAGATATGTATTTTTCGTAGTATGCTCCGTATATACTACCACAAATGCATACTACATATGCATATGTAGTATTTATGTCATATACATGCATACATCATGTACTCAATAGAAGTACATGTAGTATTACATGCATATACATGCAGTACATGCATACAACTTCACGTATATGTTGTAATATGCATGTACTACATTCATAGCATGCTACGTGTGGTAGTACCCATGTATTACATTCATAGCAAACTGAGTGTAGTAGTATGCTACGTGTAGTAGTATGCATGTATTACATGCATAGGATGCTGTACAGCTCCGTCCAATGAGGTTTTTACGTCGACGGACTATGTTCGGCTATCGGGCACTACTCGATTCGAGACCGATTAGTTACGACAACACTATGCAACGTGATATGCTTATCGGGCGATTCCATCGCGCGGTATCCAACGCAACGAGGTATTCAAATGAAAATCGAGCACCATCGTTTGTAATGTAATAAAGCGATCCGAAATGAAACTTATGATTTATTATTATTATACGCATCCATACTAATATTT
>WUQG02031603.1:0-11004 GCA_011317285.2 Androctonus mauritanicus
CTACTCTTTATGCTCTTTCAGATGACAAAATATCAGAAAAATCCCAGACACATCGGGTGCGATGTTCCCTTGTAAGTGTCATAGTCTTCAATGTTAATAGTAAATAAGTGGTCAGTTTTCATTGAAATCTTAGTATATAACTATGAGAGATCATGCAAAAGTTAAAAATTTTAAATACTATTTAGAATTTTTGTTATAAGTGATTTTTAGCATTATTTTTTATTTTAATAATAATCAATGTTTTTTAAAAAATGTTTTTCAGTTTTAATTATTATTGTAGAAAGTTTGTTAATAATGTATGCTATTAGAGATCTAGAATTAATTATATTAAACAAAAAATTTACAAATTTAATACAAAAATGTAATAATTTTTATTTTTCTGCCATTCTCTTTTTGCTGATTTATAACTAATGATAATTCTTCAGTCTGTCTATCCATTACTTCCTTTTATCTTTTGCTAGTTTATTCTGTGATATAATAAATTTAATTGTATATTTATAGGTACTGCTATGGAAGCACTTCAAAGTATGCAAAGTTTTCTTAGAAGCAGACCTTCTAGTTTTCCATCTATAGAGAATGCAGTTGAATGGTGGTAATTGAAAATATTTTTATTTTGAGATAATGAAAATTAATGCACACTTTAAACAAAAATTTATATATGTAGTATACTCTCCTTATTTGTACTTATCAATTATTTTATTTCTATATGGAAAAATTCTTGCATTGAACTACTTTAGCAAAGATTCTTTTATATTATGAGATTAAAATTTTGTATCATTATTTATATTGCTTTAATTATTAAATATAAAAAAAATTCTACAATTATAGAGATATGCATAGAATTAACTCAAAAAATTTCAAAATTTTTTGATAAAAAAAATAAGAACAATGTCAGGTATTATTGCTCTTATATATGCAATAAGAGCAATAATAATCATAAGTTTATATTTTTATAAACTTATGAATATTAATTAGGTTTAATTGCAAGTGATTGCTGGTTCACAAATGTTGCAGATTTTCTAACTATAAACAGTGAAAGATTTTATACAATTAATAGAATACCTATTAATAACTTGTAATAAAGCCAAATACACTCCACTTAACAAGACGATACCATGAGGAAAAAAAAAGCACAATTGGCAGGAAATTGTAAAGTATGTTAAATAGAAAATAAAACTACTTTTATAAGAAGCGCTTTCGATTTAATAGATAATCCTCTTCAGCTTCAAAAATACATTAAGTTTTATGTATTTGTTTTATGTATTTTTGAAGAAAGTTTTATGTATTTTTGAAGCTGAAGAGGATTATCTATTAAATCGAAAGTGCTTCTTATAAAAGCAAGTTTTATTTTCTCTTTAACATACTTTACAATTTCCTGCCAATTGTGCTTTTTTTCTTCATCGTACCTATTAATATTATTGATATTAATAGATATTTGTTAATATTACTTATTTTAAATAATTTTTATTAATTTATTGATCATATTAATAATTTTTAAACTCAGATTAATTGGCTTTAAAATATGACTAATTAAATGATTAATCAGTAATTAACAAATTTGCTTATCCCATGCAACTCTATTCTAAGTGAATATAATTTCTAATATAATTCATCATTATAACAGACTATACTATTGTGTTTATTTGATATATCTTCCTTCAAATCACTCTTCTTAAGCAAGTCTGGCATTTATCTATATCACTATTCTTACTTTTCAATCATATTTCTGGCATTTGATTACAAGATGTACATCTGTATGTTTTACCAGCAATTAGCCATATAATCTTGGCAGTCTGTCTGATTCTTGCTTTCTATGTGACATTAATCTGAATTGTCTTAACTAATTCAGAAATAGTACTAATATCTGTTTTTTAATATAATTATTACAATTATTATCTTGTAAAAATCTGATTATTTCTATAGGAACTTATATAAATTTGATTTTATATAAAATATTTTTCACATGCAAAATTAAAATGAAAACAAGTAAGTAAACGAATAATTGAGTTTATTAAGAAATAATTTCAGTTATTTATAAATAAACAAGTATGAAAAGTAAATTACTTTATCAAGATAACTAACAATAACAAATTTATTCATATTTTAATCTTATTTCTCCTGAACACTTAGCATAGTGAAATATTCATGATGAATAGGAGATATGTAAGATAATGAATTCATCATATCACTATATTTCTCTCTTGTTATAGGTCTTAAAGTTGTGTACAGTGATATCATAGTAATTTTGCTTCCTTGTTTTTCAAATAAATCAAGAACTTTAACTTCAAATGATGAAGAAAAATAATTTTAATTCTAAAATTCTATTCCTCCTCTTAATCTGCACCAGTCTTAAATTAATATTGCTCAAACTACATTCTTTATCTGAATAAAACATTCCTCTTTTTTTACTAATATTTGTGGTTCTTATTTCTGTAAATATAATAAAAAAAATTTAAATATTCCCGCAAAAAAATTTATTACTATTATTTATCAACATCACTATCAGACTAAATTGACATATTATTGTCTCTTTTATAGGTGTCAGAACTCATTGTAATTAGGTAAGTCATATTTCATAGTGTATGAAATATGATTTACCTAAAACTAATTGATTCTCTGCTTTGATAACCATTATATCAAAGTAGAAAATGCTGCAATCTTATTAGTTTAAGAAACACAAACCAATCACTTGAACTTGCAAAAGAAAACTAAACAAAATGAGTAAAATGACTTCTCATCACTTTATCTGAGCAATAACACTATTATCTTTATTATATTGTGTAAATATTTATGTCATTGTGTTTTTAAGGCATTAGCTGTTATCTGCTGTAAAGACTTTAAGAGTAGTGCACACTGAAGTCGTAATAATCAATAATTAATGCAATTAGAAAGTTGTTTCAATTATGATTATGAATGGACTTATTCCACTTTCAAAAAAACATTCTTGTGATAACATTTTACAATTAAACTTCTTTTGATTAATTTATGAGGATATTGTATACATTGACTATGTGATTTTAAATATAAAAAAGAGGATATCTATATATCACTAAAACTGCCATTAATTCATTTTTTTTCCGAAAATGGACTTATACCATTTTAAAAATAATGGCTCATATGTTGGAAATATAGGATGCGTTCTAGAAATGCCTGATAGTTTTTGAAATTTAATAACCAGTTAGCCTTTTTACAATGCGTTTTACTAATGGTAATTGTTTGAAATGCTGTATTGAGTACTCTAAACAGTATGTAACCTTGTATTGTGACAATGGAACTGTTTATCAAAACAGGGTCAATTATAATTATACAGCTTGGCTTCTGATTATAGATTCAAAAATATAATTTACTTATCCCTAATATTCTGTACTATGGATATCAAAATAATAATAAGGATCATTGAAGGATAGCATGATTAGTTTATATATTTGAAAATGTAAAGCAGATGGATGTTGTATTGAAAAATCCTCATAAGTCAACTTGACTACAAGCTTTTTTACTTGAAAATTGAACATCACAGTCATTAGTTATTATATAGAGAATATTGCTATGAGGTTCACATGGGTTATTTGAAGTGAAATACTGACAGCTTTGCTTATTCATTTAAACTGATACGGAAGTTAATTTCATTTGGTATCAGTAATTAACTATGTCGTAATTATTGTTTAGTTATTTTAAAGAACAGAAATATTCATGAATTTTTTGTACAAAGGTATGCATTCTTATAAAATCTAAGTTGCTCAAGACTTTAATGAATAAGATAAGATGAGCCAACTGTAGTTTTGCAAATGAATTGTTAGACTTTGTGAACAATAATCATGACATATTGAACACATTATTCAGATGAGACTCATAAATCTGGTTATTTGAATAAACAGAATTATTGAAAATTGAACAGCTTGTGAGAATTTCTCAAATATACTCTGTATAATATAAAGTTGTGTGTTTAGTTTTTCAATGATATTATTGGTTTGTTTCTTTTGGAATAGTGAGGTCTATAGTGGAATAATCACTGTTGGACTTCTGCCTCCATATTGGAAATACAGTCATTCCTAAAGTTATATTGTAATTATTCCAAAACAGGCAGTTTAATTTAAACAATGTAGACTGAAATAGATTTGTTTTATTCCTCCTTATAAATACAGTATTAAAATACAGTGGCCAGTTCTATACAATAAATTGATCAAGAAAAAGTTATATTTATTCTATTATAAAAAAGTTATTATTCTATTAGTTATATTTGAAAAAAAAAAGAATTTTGAAAAAGTATGAAATCTGATAAAACAAATGAAAATTTGAAGTGGAGAAGACACTTATTTTGAATTATAGAGATAATTTGATTTTTTTCAGTGTTCAGTAATACTGATGTCAGTGCATAACACTTTAAAAATGGCTTGAGAAAATCAAAGATTAGCTAGACAAAGATCTCCTCTCTCTTCCTTGGTATCTCCTCATAGCAAGTAAGCATTTTCTTTCTTACTTGTATAGTTGCTGTTATTACTATTGTTCCAATCAGTATTCTCAGAACTTTCTATTGTTAACTTCAGTGAATTCAAACTCTCAGCCAACTTGAAGTTGTCATGGTCTTCTCTTTCAGCTTAGATTCTTTAGCTTTTCAAAAGTGCTTTGATTCCAAATTTTACAAAATCGTTTAGTATATTCCTGATTAAAAAGAATTTAGCAATTCGAAAATTTCTTCAATATCAGTTGTCAGAACTTATTCTGTTGTCATAATAATGACTGCCTCTGTTGTCTTGGTAATTGGATATGTATGAAATAGTTTTTAACTTCTGAACATTCTTGAACAAGAGAGAGAAAAATTCTAGTTGATCTTAATTATTTTTTCAAAAATTTTAGTTGATGAGTCCACTATGATCCTCATTATTGTGGCACTTATGTTCCTGACCACTACTGAAAAGTAAATCACAGACTTTTTCATTTACTAATACATATAAAACCAAAAAACTTATTTACACTATTATTCATTAAATGCACAATAGTGGCAGGCCTGAAAAATCACTGCCAACTGGCAGTATTTTAAAGCATTTGCTTATCATTTGGAGAATTTGAATTCAGTTCCAATTCCTTCTCACAAAGTTCTTCTGTTTCAGTTCCAGATCTCACAAAGTGTGAGATCTGGAATTGAATTCAAATTCTCCAGATCTTACAAATTAACAAGATGGGCTCTGTGCCAGGCTCATCTTGTTAATTTATATATAAAATAGTAAATTATTTTATATATATATATTTCACCTTACTTAAACTTAGAAGACCAAAGCTCTGATATAGATAGAAAATATTTAATAAGCTAAAAATAACCAAAAAGCATAATAGTTAACAAAGTCCTGGTTCAAGAAACAAAATTAACATATAACAACAAGATTGCTTTTCAAGTATTAATACCAAAAAGTGCTTTTATAATAAGTCTTTTTTGATTTGGTAAACTTGTTGTGTGTCAAAAAACATAACCTTTTCAGCTTGAAAAATATTTAATCTCTGAATATTTTTATTCCTTGATTCATGAGTTGAATCAGACAGATATTTGGAGTCAAGACAACAATCTGTATACATGTGAGTTAGCAATTTAATTGGTGACTTTTCACAGCTTAAATACCAATATATGGATAGTGTAAGACAATATAGGCATGAATTTGTGCATATATACTTGAATCACCATTAATCTGGCAGCATTGATATGTAGGTGATGCTGGAGCATAGATATTTATGTTATAATCCAGAAATTTATATAAATAATATAATATTTTTATATCCCCAAATATTTTCAAAAAACCCCCAAAATATTTTTCTATGCCAATATAAGTGATGCTTTGAAGAATATGGATTTTCCTAATAGTGATTTACAGTAAAGTTTAGAATCAATAAAACATAATGAAAGTGATACTTTCTGATGCAAAAATCTTTTTCAGAGAACTGTGACTCAATTCTGTCATTTTTAAAAAACTAGGTACATTTTCTTATAGATCTAATACGTACTAACATAATTGAATTGATAATTGGAACTTTCACTCATGTTTAGAGAGCAAATTTAGCTCTCTAACAAGCAATTCTTTTATTTAGCAATCTATAAAATTATATATCTTAAAATAGCAGTGTAGCTTGAGTTGTGTGGGCCTGGTGCAAGATATTAAATGGGCTCTTAGGAAAATTTTATTCTGTTTACAGCTAAAATAATAGTACTTGCACTGATGAATCTGTGAATAAAAATTCATTTTTTATTAATAACTTACCTAAAATAATTTTTTCTTGCTTTTGCCTTCACAAAATGATCAATAATTTTTTTTATCAATTTTCTTTGCTTGATTCTTTCAGTAAAACATGGGCCCCTTTTCAGTTTGGGCCCATTGCACTTACACCATTGTAGCTATGCCACTGTTGTTAAAAATAACATAGATTTGAATTTTAAGAAAGATTTGTGAATATTCGTAGAACTTTGAAATAGTATCACTTTTATGTTTTTTTTTCAAATTCATATCAGATAGTCTAATGTGAGTTTAGAATTAATAAATTGTAGAAGACAAATTTCATTACTTGAAATTAATATCATTTTTTATTTCAGTAATTATTCTTTGTCTTACTTATAATAATTAAAAATCATTCACTGCTGTATCAGTAATTATTGGCACCTCTTATCATTCAATATTTCATGATCACTTTCTGTACATTTATACTAACAATTTAATGATATTTCTTAATATGTTGGAAGCTGAAGAGAGTATTTCTTATAAAAAATAAATAAGATAAAAATACATAATATCTGTCTTTATTTATTAATAATAAATTATTGTTTTCCTATTTAAATTTGGATTATTTATATTCTATTTAGTAATGTGAATTCAAGAAAACTACATTTTAAATTTCCTCTCTATTTCTTTGAAGTGTAATTGGTATATTATAAACAATAACAGAAATAGATTTCTGTTTTTGAAGTTAATTCATATTAATACTTGCACACAGTTGCTTAAACATGAGAGAAAGATAAAATATCTCTATATGGATTATATAGAAATGCACATTAGAGAAAAGTTAACACATGAATAAATGCTAAAATGTATCAAGTGCATACATTTACAGAATTTTCTTAAATGTATGCACTTGATACATTTAAGAAAATTCAAATCTTTAGCTTGCTATTTTCAAATTATATTATGTGAAATATTATTTCAGTATCATAATAATGTAACAAGTTACAAATATTGGAAGCAATCAAAAGAAACTTAAGGTCACAAAATAAATTATAAATAGCATCCAAATTGATTATCAGTGTGTTTTTAATCTGGTTCTTTGAAACAGTTATGTTTGCAATTTTATATTGCTGGGTTTATGATGATGATATTGTAACTTTTTAAATTCATTAGAATCTTTTTCATTTATTATATAGATACTCTTTGTCTGTATTATAATTTTGCTATGTTTTTTCTTTGTTATGTTTTGATACTGTTTGACATCTACAGTATCAAAACATAATAAAGAAAAAACATAGCAAAATACTTTCTGAAGCTTAACTACTATTGAAGCTTTCTGTTATTGATTAGCCATTTATCAATGATGCTTTCTGAAAATGGCAGAAAAAAGATTTTAAATGCATTTTTCTCTGAATTAAAAAAATTAAAATGATTTTATTTGTACTTTTTTGTTTTATTTTTTCAAGAAATTGCACTATATTATAAAACATTATTTTAAACATTTACATAAAATAAATTATGATTGAAATAAAAATATAATATTAAACTATAGTAATAAAAAAGTAAATATATATTATTTATATATAAATATAGAATAAAGTTGCATCATTGAAATCTTATAAGATTGACAATAATTAAAAGTCACAATAGTTTCTATCATTATATGTAATAATAATGATAATAATATAGTTGGAGAAACAAAAACTTTGATTAAACTTTTTTGATCTATTTTGAAATCTTCATGATAAATAAATCTTCATAATAAATAAATTCTAGAACATAATATAAATTTTTACAAAACCAAAACCTCAGTTTCATAAAAACTTATATTCCAGAAGTTTTTATTCCAGAAAAAGACACTGGATCAAGAATATTTGCTTAAAATTTATGTTTTCATTTCTCCAACTGTAGTATTTGATTGTTTTATAAGAATGAAAATTTCTATTCTGTTAAAAATATGATTCTATATATCCATATGAAGTATTTATTAATATCTACATTGCAATTCATTAGTAATGAAAAACAACTTTTCATCTAAAACCAAAGTTTATTTTTATTAAAAATAAATCACATTCACTCACTGAATCATATTTTTTTTTTTATAAAATCTGACAATAATCTGTGTTTCAATAGTAGATATTATTCATATAATTCTAACTAGCCAAATTCCCCCTAGTGATTTATTTTTGGAGCCAAGCTGTCTGCCCAAATTTGCCATGAGGGTCTGTGGCTAAGTTTAGCCCATTTGGGAGTGCTGCTATCAGTGTAAGTCCAATAATTTCTAAAATATATATGCATCCTGAAATTGGAAATCTGCTGATGTTTTGGTAATCAAATTAGATTAAGGCAAAAGAATTAATTTGTTAAGGCAAAAGAACAGTAACTTGAAGATTCAATTCCAGGCAAAGGCAAATTTTTAAATTTTGGAAATTAGTAAGAATTATAAGTTTAATTATTAAGTAACACATGGCATCATCTTATCCTAAATTTAAATAAATAATTAATTAATCCAATACATGGTAGCACTGTAGTATAAATTAATTAATAATTATTAATTTAGCAATTAATTCAAAAATAAATCACTAAGAGGAATTTGGCTGATTAGGATTACTTGGATCATGTAATCCCCTAAGTTAAAGTTGAATTATGTGTAGATATTATTTTTAATAATGCTAGCAAAATGAATAATAATAATAATAATAATAATTTTTGTTTTAAAAAATGCTAAATAACTGAAGCTCCAAGATTATAGACAGATAGATAGATCAATGATATTATTACATTGGGTTTGGGACAAATGATTAAAATTCGGAATGACTGTGTTCTGTAAAATGAGTTAAATTTGTCCTCAATTTAATTCTCTGTGGTTTCATCAAGATGGATGGAACAACCATTCCTGCTGCACAGATTTCCATGAATTCTTGATAAATTTTTCCAGGCAAACTCTTCTCATTTCAGGGACATCAACTGATTCGTCTGATTGCCTGATATTTTGATATCAGTTAATTTCCTTTAGGACTATATCGAAAGAAAAGTCACACAAAACAGGTCTTTTCAGTATTGTGATTTGAAATGATGAATTCAGGAACACATTCAAGAAATCTCTAATGAAATGCTACAACTTATTATGATATTCATGTTATTTTGACTGTAGACATGTTAAGGCATATAGAAAATGTTATATTCAAACAGTAATGGTTAAAATGAATTCTCCATAAAAATAAATGCATCTTTTCGTATTAATAAGTTTTTCTTTGTTGCTTTGAAATGTTGTTCATTTCAAAAATCGTTATTTCTGATGCATCCTATACAATTCAGAGTCAATTTAAAAACAAAAATCATTTTCTAATATGATTCATAGAAAGCACATATATGAATTGTGAGTGGCTTTTCTTCCTGAAAACAATAGCTACAAAGTTAGCAAATCATTTTATATAATTTTTTCATTATTCTTTTATGCCAGTTTTATGATGATTTCTATATTATATATATATATGTAGAATAATCTATTGCAATCAGATTGATAAAATTTCTTGAGCTTATTCTTTGAGATTGTTTCTTGAATACACTTTTTTTTCCTGCAGACAATAGCCAGTGAGCTAGAGGTCATTTTATGAATTTTGGGGTTTTTATTGTGCCACATCTAGAGAAAAACTATTGCAGCTAAATCTAAAAAATTTGGTGAGTTTATTCTTTAATAATTTTTCTGAAATATACTTTTTATCTTTTTCCTATGGTCTGATCTGGAGTTATTTTATGAAATTTAAGATGTTTTTGTGCTCAACATTTACAGATAAGTTATTCTAAGAGACTAATAAAATTTATGGACTTTGATAATTAATCTATAAAAAGTATTCTTCAAATAAAAATTTTATTAAAAAAATTATCTGGTAACTGAGTCTCTGAAATGAGAAAGATAAGGTCAACTGGTTAGGAATTCAAATATTATTATTATTATTATTATTATTATTATTACATTTATATACTTTTTGCTAATGATTTTAATAAGATAGAATGACTTATTTAGTCAGAAAATAAAATTCTAACTGTATAAAAATTAGTAAATTATTAGAAAAAAAAATCAAATTTAAAAAATCTGTATGTATATCAGACTTAATAGTAGGACTCTATTAATAATTTTAAAATTTTATTGATGAATTTTTGATTAATATACATTTGATTTTTCAAAAAAATAAAAATAATAAAATGTTGATCCTGTAGAACAATCTGGAAAGAATCATATAATCATCATAAACAGTTAAAGAATGAGATTTTTAACAAAAGCATTACTGAAATATAGAGCATATAATGCAAGATGAAATATACAGTATTTGCAAGAACATTTACCAGAAATCTCAAAATATGCTTCTATCAACCTGAAAAATTGGTTGATAGAAGCATATTTCAAGTTTAGAATCTTTAGACAAACAAAGAAGAGTTTAGAATCAATGATGACAAGAGTTTAGAATCTTGTCATAAACAATGTTAATGATGAACACTAATTGTGATATTATTATTTTTGATGTAAATACAAGGGTCAGTCAAATGAAAACCGGAAATATTTTTTTACAGCTCCTGTATTACAGACAGAGTTGGAACAAGTACAGTCTATGACAAAAAGGTTTTGACATCTACCGTAGGGGCTGCATGAGAGGAAGTAGTTTCGATTGTAAAGTCTGGAAAATCTCTGCACAACAGCTTGTAATGAAATAGACCGTTCTTACCGTGGTAGAAATAGGGGACGGGAATATTTCACAGAGGGGAGAATTTCTATGACGTAGTTGACATGAGTAAGTGATCTGTA